>JADLZK010011311.1:0-173776 GCA_015847255.1 Hyparrhenia diplandra
GGGTAAAAGTCATCATACAATTTTTGTTAAATAATAATAAGATAATTTTAGAAACCCACAAAAGTTTAGATATAGGTTCCACTTAGCAATAAGGAATACAACCAACTGAACTTTGGTCAACTCGAGATTTACATATCTCTTCGATGGATGAAGAACAGGACCTAGCATTTGAAGTAGATCAAGCATCCAATTTTTAAACGATAATAATCATTTCAACATCTTAATGCCTCACGATGGAGTCAATGTTTGTTGGAGCTTGAATATTGCACCAGAAAGACGGCAAAGAAAAGACACATACAAACACCCTTTGTCAAGGCCAAGACTGGCGTAAAAGTCACTTTCATTTGTAAAACAACATGATCTAGAAAACCATTAAAAAGAACATCGGAGGGAACCCTCTAAGAAAGCAAGTTTACTATCCTTTATCATCGGGAACATAAGTGTTTAAGATGTCGGACGTTGTAGTAGAGCAAATCAAAAACAAAAGCTTGAGATTGCGCATCAAAAACCCCTACCATTGCTAAGTTTGATAAACATACCAAGCGCCAGATTCCAAAGAGGGATCAACAATTCAAACATACCAAACTCTCACGCCCTTCGACGACTCGGATCAAACGATGTTAGGGGTATGGAGAGACCAAAGAGACTTATTCCAAAACACTATCATAGTTACCACTTTCGTAGATAACAACATCAGAAATCAAGATTTATATCACTAAGGATCAACGTAAAAACTAAAACAATATAACTAGGATATGGGTTTCACTTTTGATTGAAGGTAATTGTAAAAGTTTTGAGACAAGAGCCGGGGCGGCGGTAGTTGGCAATAGGGGTGCAAATTGTGGGACAATTAGGTGCACCTCAAACCTCTTTAGTTCAAGTATTTGTACTACTTGTCCAAATTTTAAAAAGTAGTATAAATACTTGAACAAAGAGGTCCGGAGAGGTACACCTAAAAATACCCTTTGCACCCTTGGTTAACAAGACGTTGGGCTAAGGAGGTCGAAGGACTAAGGCATTTGGCCCACTAGCCACTAGACTAGGCCTTGGTGAACAAGTTAGGTCATGGGCAAACCTAAACAAAAAAATCCAAACCTATAAACATATACTCCCTCCGTATTGGTAAAAGAAAGTCGCTTTTAGAAAAGGTTTGGGTCAAACATTGGGAATATAAATCATCAATAAATTTTAAGTTGTTGAGTTTGTAGATGTGAAATTTATATGAATAGATCGGTCTCCAAAAACAAGATACACTTGATTGGCTATAAAAGAGGATTTTGCTATGTTTATTTGCACACATCTTACAGCTTATGCGAGTCGGCTATTTCGATATTCATGTTTTGTACATGCTTTTAGCCGATTTGACTAGTTTTCTCTCGTTTATGCATGATTTTAGCTATTGGAATCGCCTTTGAACCGACCGGGCAACACCGACGTGTTCGTGGTATCATCAAATGGATAAACTCTCTTTTCCCTTGTCAATTGCAAATGGTCAAATTGACCGGCATGTCCGATTTCTCGGGGTGCGGTCGTCCAACCTAATCTTAATGTGTTCGCAAGGAGCTCCGACCACTTTTGTGTCCACACCTATCTAGGGTTATCACGGCGGCGAGAAATACCACAAGGCGGCTAGCGGGGGCAAGTCGAGATGTGGTGGCTTCGACTTGTTGTTTGGCAACAAGGATAGGATAGTGGCGTAAAACACAAATCACAAAGAATGGGCGATTCAACTACGACCCTAACACAATCCTAAACGAAATTGCAAGGGGGCAACAAAGGGTGATAGAACAAGAAAAACTGAATATATGGGCCTTTGTGGACTGTAGGTAATGAACAAATATGAATCTATGCAAACGAGATGATATCTCGTGGTAAAACCTAGAAATTTAATACCATTGATGAGGACTAGCCCAGTCTTTCGTGAGGTGATCGGATAATTTCGCTTTGTGGAGAACTCGACGTTGGCGATCCGACTTCTCAAATCAACACGATTTGAGCCCTACAATAGCTACACCACAACTCCGATGGTTATCAACCAAGCACGACTTTATTGACCTTGCCAAGAAGGGAAAACGCAAGCGTTTAATCAAAGAACACAAGCAAGAATAGGTAAATACGCAACTGATAATTGTAAATATGAATAACACAAATTGAATTATGGGGTTCAAGAACTCTATTCCAAAGGACTAATCAACACGCTGGAGGAGATCAAGAACGGGCCCTAGATCCTTTGTAAGCGGAATTGTCTTTACAGAGATACAATGAATCAAACGAAGTTTCACCGATGGAAAACTCAACAAAACCCGATTATAACTGGTGTTGGCTACTGATTTTATAATGCAAAGAGGATACTAGACCGTGTGTGACCAGCATGGAGGACGCCACAACTTGGGCTTAAGGGCCGACTCGATACATAGCCAAGTTGGCCCAAAAACAAGAGATGCAGCACAATGTTGTGGTCACACAGAACGATCCATGTGCCTTCTGGATCTGGGACCAGCTCCAAATTGACCCGGCGTCGTCGTCCCCTTTCCAACGCATCCAAGAACGCCCGTTTGAGGTCGTATGAGGAAGTTATGGGCGAAACGGTGGCGACGTGTCCATCAATCCGAGGGTGACATGACGCTGAGTTGGGGATGAGTTGCAACATGGGGAAGACCATGTCGCGTCGGCATGTCCAGCATGGCGATGTCCTCATTATCCTCTTCTTTTCTTGTAATGGAGTCTTCCTCGACTCCATCTTGCCAATGTCCTCATCAAGCTAGCCCATGCGGAGGAGAAGGGAAGGAAGGAGTGGACATGGGCTAGGGGAAAAGGAGAGTGAGGGAGTTTATGCCCATGCATGTTTCCATCTATGAATTCCCTTTTATTTTTATTTCTCCACACATACACATACATGTACACATGTATATACATGGCCATATGAATATATGTATCCAATTATATCCAACAATGCATTTACATTTGCACACACATATAAAATAAACTAAGTACTATTACATGAATTGAAATTGAATATGGGATTTAGGGCTTTATTGGAGACATGATCATTGATAAATTGAAGGGGAGGTCAAGGAGGGGGAATTTGGTGGATGATGATCAAGGGAATAATTATTTGGTGCCAATATAAATTCTAGACAAAGCAAGCAATCAAAACATACATGTACTCAAACATATATCCTAAATCTATGGTGAATTTTAATACAAGGTTTTGGAAAACATTTTTATTTTAAAAAAAACACTTTGAAAGGAAATAAACTAGTCAAGTTTTAATTTGTTGTAAAATTTTTTAAAAAACCATTTTTTAGTGATTTTTAAGATGATGCAAAAATACGGGTGTTACATATTGTTTGGCTATGATTTTAATTTTTAAATATTCACATATATTCATTATTTTCTCTTGAGACCAGAGACATGGATTCTATTATTAATAGTAGGTATCAATATTGTATATTTTGTAGTTGTGTCTTAGGCTTTATAATGTGGGGCTATCACCATAATTCTTTGAAAATGAGTGAAAATCACCTTGTGTATCGTCATATAAATATTTTGGGTGCTACAATTCTAAAACTAAGTCTAGTTAATCAATGTTGCATGCCAACTACTAGAATAATCAAATCCCTTCTTCACCTAGAGCGGTGAGGATACTATTATAAAACAACATTTATTATGCTACCACCTATATGATCACTTTTCATTTAGTTTGGTATCCATTCTAAGATTCTTGGGCATTAATAATGGAAGCCTAACACTACATTTCCCATTGCTATAAGTAATCACCATTCCATTCAAGCTCGTATCAATACAAGGTCCCAGCAAAATCAACACAATACTACTATAGAATCACTATGAAAGAAGTCATTAACATCATTGTTATGTGCGCTTTTTTTGTACTTACCATGTTTACAACAAGTGAAGCACTCATTGAATACGATTGTCGTCCGGAGAAAAGTTTGATCATCGACAAATGCTGGTCACTATAAGAATAGATGTTCCTTATGTCCCTCCAAAGGAGGAATGTCGTAAAGAAGTGGAACGTTGTGACATGACTTGCATTTGTCATATACTCACCCCTAAAGATGAGAAGCATATAGACCCAAAGAAACTTGTTCATCTTGCAAGAGAATGCAATAAGCCTGTGCCGGTTGGATATAAATGTGGAAGTAAGTTCTCAAATATACTAATTTCATTGTAGCAAAATAAAATTCATAATGCTACATCTTTACTATATATGCAAGAAACCTTCATACTAATTTTACATAACTCTTCCTAATGTTTAGGTTGGACTGTTCACCCGCCAAATTAACCACACCACCGAGAGGCACAACCATGAGTTATGAGAAAACATTCATGTAACTAAGGAATAATAATGAAATAATAAGTTTTGGCAGGTATTTAAATGTTGAGAGTTAACAAGTGTTCATTTTTCTCGCAATGTCAAGATTTAATTTGGTTGCAACAGATGGTCTTATCGCAACTATGAGAAAACATTTGATTGTCACACAAATTGTTTTCGTGGCCCTAAGTATGGGGATTTTTCCACACAAATTGTAAAAAATAAGTATTCGCACAACCTATTGTGAAATGGTTGCAATAAGTGATGTTGTAGGTACCTATCTTCGTGGATTATTTCTTTAGGAATGATTAAAACCTCATTTTCAAAACCTAGCAGTTGCAATGAAAGACTGCTGGGTTTTGAAGATGAAACCTCAAAGTCTAGAAGATAGTTACTTACCACTAGACCATACATGTATCATTGATAAACTAGTCATGATTCAATCACCTATACTTCTAGTTGTGATATTAGGTTGTCATCCCTAACTTCTTGACAATCAAATGTTTGGAGACCGTGTCAAATGTGACTCCATAAATAATTTTATAATAACAAGAGGTCAAAGTTGTGTTTTTGGAGACCGTGTTCTTTGTACTAAATGACTTCTTTTACCAGTATGGAGGGTGTATGATAATATATTTTATTTATTGCATTTGGATATGGTTAATTATGTTTGGACGTGGGAAAGGCTATCATTTCTAGTTTTCTATCATCATACATAAAATATATATGGTACAACCTATTGGATGCATATGGCTAATTGTTAGGCAGATATTTTTTAGTCTATTTAGCTAAATTTTAACAAGTTGTGAACCAACTAGCTAGTTAACCATGACTAATGTTGGGATCTAACTTTGTTTCTCAAACTATTGTACCAAACTTTGAAGTTGCGGGAGGAAAAGATCAAGTATGATAGTCAACAAACAAAAGAATGGCGAAGTCAACTTCGCATAAGAAGGAAATTCACACGAGTCCAGATAAGACTTTGTAGATTAGAATCGCGAAGGTGGCGAGGGCGACTTCGTGAGTGTGGCTTCGTTGCAATTAACAATATCGAAGGTCAAGACTCAAAAGGATCAAGCGAAGATGGCAAGAAAGGCTCCACTGGATACAAAGGGACATCTGAGTCCAACTCCTCAAGCGAAGACACTGAGAATAGCTTCACTAGGGAAGCAACCTTAGATAGTTTCAAATGTACACTTTCATGTTTTCTAAGAATTCTAAACCCCCCCCCCCCTATAAATACCCCCGGCATTCTTTGTAAAGGACATGTTGAATAGCCACTTTTGTAAACCATTTCATATCAACTAGAACATCAGTCACATACCATGATTTGAAGAACAAAAGTTAGTCTATGCTCGATAGATAAGGCTCCATAATTGGATATGATAAAGCTAAAATGTCAGTCACATACATTATTATATAGTAACTGTAAACATCACCCTAGTGTCAAAAACTAAGATCAAGCGTACTCCTAGGGATGGTATTAGAAGTCGTTTTGGATAAGGTTTGTTTCAAACATCGGGAATATAAATCATCAATAACTTTTAAGTTGTTGAGTTGTAAATGTAAAAATTATATGAGTAGATTTGTCTTAAAAATACTTTGATAAAAATATACATATATCACATCTCCATAAATATTTTTATAATAATAAGACGTCAAAGTTGTGTTTTGGAGACCGTATCATTTGTCCTAAACGATTTCTAGTACCATCCCGAAGGGAGTATATCATATCATACCATTAGAAACATGACAAATTATGAAACATATATCCATAACTATCATGGTTTTGTTCACACCCTTCATTACAAGTTGGAGTACATCACATAACTATTTGGTACAATTTACGGCGAGAAATTCACAACAATCGACGACTCAAACTTATAGCTTAGAAAGGCAAACTACGCAGTTCACAGCTATGAGGTTTGTAGAAGACGGTCGATCATCATAGTGGCAAGTTCCCTTGATGCTGAACAAGGGACACCCGATAGCAAATACACATAAAAAGCTTGGTGCAACCAATAGAGGTAAAAGAGTTGTGGCCTTCCTCTTTATCAGGTATCATGGACAGATCTGTAAATGGAAAATATGGCATGAGTTATGATGTCCATAGATTATGAAAAGGAAAATTACTGTCATTTGGTTTTGCTCCTCTCTTTAAGAATCCTGACGATTAAATATTTTATCATAATCAACATTACTTACTGAGTAAATAATATCCATGATCCTGCACCTACGTGACCTGCTTACATCTTGGTAGCAAAGAAAAGTAAATAAATATTTCAATGTGCAGTGAGTAGCACAACTGAAGATAAAATAATAAAAATAAAACCAGAAAATGATTAATATACTCAGTTTTGCCTTACAGATTTCAATTACATCTTAACATTAGCACACCGGTAAAGAGTCATATTGCAATATGCAGGTAGTGTTATAGGTGCCATAGAACACAAACTACATCTGACTATTTATTAGGGATCAGAAGTTCATAACTACATACAACATAATCCGAACAAAAGAACATATGTAGACATGTTACTTCAACTTATTTCTGATTTGCTGAAGTAAACATACCTATGAGAAGTATCTGTGTAGTTGCACATGAGAAGTAGTGTAGTTATGAAATCTTGACAATTTTTGGACCAGCATTGCGAGGCAGATAAAACCTATGAATGCCAAGGAGCACATATGTCAATGAACAAAAAATAAGGTCGCATAAATGAGAAGTGCTTTACCTAAATTTGGCGGAAGTTCACACATCAAGTGATACATACTTAAACGAGTGTCGACATTCCTGGAATATATAAATGAAGTATATCCGAAAAAAACATCCCTTCTTGGTGTGCTTTTGTTTTTTTTAGTGTAAACAGGTTATGCTGCAGAAGCACAATGCACCACAATTCAAAACCAACCATTTCACAAGTTACATGACATGGGAGGAACCAGCAAAGGACTCGATAAATTTTAAACAAAAATTCAAGTTGATAACATACACTTGTTAGCAAGTAAATCAGATAAAAATACAAATCCTCTAGGACCAAGTGTATCGTCAGTGTCAGACATAGCATAACAAAACAACGGGTATAAGATACATGATAAATGACTGCAGAATTGCATATGACTGCATTACGGATTCATAAGTAAACATGGGAAAAGCTATTAATATGACAATCCATCCACTCTTAGGGGAGTAGCATTTCAACTTTGTAACGCTCTTCGTCTGCTAATTTTAATTTCGCAATTATCATGAAATCTTCCCATTTTCTAAACCCCTTTTCCCCACTATATTCACTTGCTTGTTCCCACTGTTACCCGAATCAACTAAGAAATGGATATAAAAAATGGGACTCTGATTGTGAATTGACGAATCCCAAAACCAAACCAATTCACAGTACCTGATGAGTTGGATGAACCTGCTGCAGCTCACTCATGCCTATAGAGTGCCCAAGGAAGCTGCTAGATGGCTGAGATCCATAAAGCCACCCTAGCTGGACACCGCCTCCTCTCCTATCGCTGCTCCCACATGATGAGGAAGTTGCAAATCCGGTGGAAGCAGCAACACTACAACATGATGGCTGGGGAGGTACCAGATCCAGCGATGAAGCTGTCAGTCTTCATGTGCTTGGATTGTCCTAGCCCATGGGGCGAGATGGAGTCATCAAGGGACATAATCGAGGTGAAAAGAGGATGTATGGATTGAACAGGGATGGATTGGATCGACGGTACATTGCGTGCAGGAGCCATGACAAACTGCATGAGCTAACTAATGAAGCACCTGCATGGCAAGCAACACATTCTGGAATTCATTTGCTTCAATCAACTAAATCAAATGTGACAATAGGTATTGACATGGTGTTATAAAGGGTGTCCACATTGCAATTTAGATATGTCCTAGAGACCTAGACAGTAATGCAGCAAGAAAATAAATAAGGTTCTGCTCTTCGATTTGGTGAGACACATATTGCTACTTCTGTAATGTGACAAGGAAATGTCGCAAAATCAAGGTTCCTCTTGAGGACCAGCATGGGAGAAGCCCCTTGCACCATGAGGAGACCTGTAGAAGCACTGGCTGGGGCAGTAATTAAAAATGACGGGATGGGGATTCGGAGCTTGAACGCCAAAGACTGAAGCTGCTCACCATAGTAGATCAGATCTGACATTCCTGGAGGACAAGTTGCCCAGCTCGCACAGATCCCCTCCACCGTCAGGAGGTCGGCGTCGTCATTGTCCTCGTCACACGAGATCCCACCCAGGCTTCCATCGTTGAAGGCCAGCATCGTAGACGTCGAGCGGCGACGCCGCTCTCGGCCGCCGAGCTCTTCTTGAACTGTGCATGCCAACCTCACGGGGTGGAGCGCGTGGGCCTTCGCCGGCCGCGGGCACGAGCTCTGCTGCACGCGCCTACGAGGGACACGGGCACGAGCTCCGCCAGGCGTCCCTCCCTGTTGCAGGCGCGAGCTCCGCCGCGCGCGCCTGCGAGGTCGTGAGCTCCGCCAGGCGTTCCTCTGCCGGCCGTGGGCGCACTCCACCGCACACACCTCCGCCGGCCGCCTGAGCAAGAGAAGGGAGGGAGGCTGCGGCGAAGAGCAGGGAGAGAGAGAGAGAGAGAGACGACGGCGCAAGCAGGGAGGGAGGGAGGGAGAGAGGGCGGCTGAGAGGGTTGGGAGGGGATAGGATGAAGTGCGGGGACCGGTCGAGGGACGGAGCGCGAGGGGAGCGAGCACGCATAGGGAGGAGGCTGGAATGCCGTGGTGCGAGGAAACACGGGTGACTTTTAATAACCCCGATAAAGTGTTGAGACATTATTTGACCCAACAACTAATTTAGTTATTTTTAGTACTAGTTAATAACTAACCTAAACTGATCCAATACTTTTTAGGGCCTGTTTGGTTCCATGGACTAGGAACTGGGACTTTTAGAAAATTTGTTTGGTTTAGGGACTTTTTAGCTGGGAATAAAAAGAGTCCTTTAGTCCCTACCAAACCAAACAGGGGAGGAACTTTTAAAACTTTTTCCTCTATTAGTCCCAAAAAGGCTATTGGAGGGATTTTTTTTATTAGTCCCTAGAAAAAAAAAAAGTTTAGTCCCTCAGAACCAAAAAAGATTAATTAGTTAGGGACTAATTATTAGTCACTAAAGATGTTTGGTTGAACTAATGAGGGACTAATTGCATACACATATGAGTTGACAATTGACAAGAGCACAAAAGTGCCATTTTTTTTTCTGCCTCCTTGCCGCTGCACAAAGCAGCAATTTTTATTGCCCGGCTGCTTGCAAACCATCGGCTACTCATTTTCTGTATTGTACATGAAACATGAACTGTATATGAAACATTGTGAGCATACCACGTTTCAACTTACAGCTCCACAAATGAGAGTGTTCATGCACAAAGCTGCACGTAAAAGCCTTGCCACGCTGCTGGCAGGCTTTCCTCACCCCAAATCATTCATATATTCATAAGACCCAAATCATTCATACATAAGAGTTCATGCAGTTCACAAATGTTCAATATTACAAATCATCGAATCTACGATCTCCTAAATAAACCATCGGCTATCCAATCTCGAAACTCATTCATACTTGGATCTTCTTCCCCATGGCGACCATTACGTCTTCTTCGTGCTTGGGGCATTGGATTGTAGTTTTCATCTTGATCACACATATCAAATTCAGTATCCGGTAAAGCACTCTCTCGAATGAAATTGTTAAGGGCCATGCAAGCCATAATTATTTTAAATTATTTTACTTTGCTTTCGCATTGGATAACTTGGCAAGTCCAACAGTATTCTCCACTTCATCTTCAATACCCCAAAAGATCGCTCGATAACATTTCGAAGTGAAGAATGCGAATAATTAAAGAGCTCCTTTTTACCTCTTGGACTTGGTCCTTTCCGAAACTCAGGTAGATGATACTTGGTTCCCTTGTACGGTGCAAGGTAACCCGGTCGGTTCGGATAACCCGAGTCAACAAGATAAAATTACCCTGCATAATCATAATTCCTTTTTTAGTAACATGGAAAAGGTAACAAGTTCAGATTATACATGTACTCGTGCAGAACATAAACAAGCCACGCTTCATGATGCATAGTTACAGCTGCTGATTCACAGAGGCATAGTTGATACTGGCAGCAGCCTTTTTATTACTAGTGCAGCATGATGCATAGTTACAGCTGCTGATTCACAGAGGCTGCCACCAAACCTACAACTTAAGGATATTCTTGCTTTGGCTGTTACTGTCCCAAGCTACAGCCATCCTAAGTATTTGGATATTCAGACTAGGAGAGCTACAGTTTAAGGATATTTGTACTGTTGTGGTGCTACTACCATTTGACAGGAAAATGACTCTGATTGAGAGTTTCAGACATCCAAATGTACATCTTGACAGGATCATATTCATTAGGGCAGAGCCACAATGCACAAATAACATGGTTGTTTATCAGAGTAACTCAAATAACAGTCAATGCACTAGGAAGAGATTGATGATGGTCATGCACAGTCAATGCACAAGGCATTAAACTACAGTCCAGTAGTTCTATAAGAAAATGCAACAGTCAACTGATCATCAGCAAGAAACTAGAAAATCACAAGCAGTTCAACTACAGAGACAAGATTAACCAAGACAAGTGATGTTTATATGTTAACAAACACTATAGAAGTTATCTTTTGCTACATATTTAACAGACCTAGCTCAACTAGAAATAGCTTATGGATAAAACAAGACAGGTGATGTTCAAAATAGATCAAGTAAACTGATCACACATATCAAGAGATGATAGAAGGCAGCAATACCTTCAGGTGGATGTGGAAACTTGTTGCCATACTTCTCAATTGCATCCTTGAATACCCTCATATCATGAACAGATCCAGGCCATCCGCCACAACAAAGGTAAACCTCATACTGAAGTCACATATTGCCAACACGTTCTGAGTAGTGTAATTATGCCTCCCCGTATGTTGTACTACCTGATTAGTTGGCACAACTACAGGGACATGTGTTCCGTCTATGGCTCCAATGCATTTATCAAAGAAAGGAGAAAACCGAGGGGATTGCAGCCTTTCATGCACAGACCTGAATTTAGGATCAATTGGCCTAATGATATCAACTGCTAGCTTGGACACACTAGCCAACACCTTGTTAAACTTCCTATTTATTGTCTCAAGTGATCTTACGAACCTATTTTCAACTTGTCTAACACTTTGTGGTCCTCCAACTATCCACAAGAATATCGCTAAAGCCTCCACTGATGACATCTTTTTTGTGGACTTCAATCCATACCACTTCACAAGGACATAATGAAGCCTATCAAAAACATTTTTATGCATTCTAAACATGTTGTAACAAGCAGTCCTATTACCTAGGTTGCTCATGACCCACTCATATCCAGATTCTTTAGGTACTCTATACTCAGCTTTGTCCATATATTTGTTGAAGTGAATCATACCGATCAAGGATGCAGTAAGAACCATTTGCCGCCTCCTCTTTTGAGCCCTCAAGAAATACTCTTCTATGATAGCATCTTCATCATCTGAACTTTCACTGTCACTTGAACCATCTTCCTCCGAACTAGCACTGACAGAAATTCTAGGAACAAATCCACAGGCACTCAAACTCGAGAATTTCACCTTTGGAAACAAATCTCACTGCATTTCAGAAATAGTTCATGTAAAAGTACAGAAGCGAGACACAACCACTCCTAATTGAGTGAGAGTATGAGAATCCAGCACATACATGAACTTCCTTCCAGAAATAAATACAAAATATTGACAAGTTAAAGCGTTTCTATGTAAAGAAAAAAAAATCAACTAAAACTGACTTCTGACAGATTGTTATACATGACAGTTTCCTGATTGCAACAAGTAAAAGCAGTATGAATGATGAAGCTGTCCTTAATAATTTTTTTTCCTGCAGTTAACTGTAAGCCTTGTGCTTAAAGAATGGCAGTTCTCTGGTGGTGAATATCTGAAGACTAGGAGAGCTATTGTGTGGCAAAGAGTTTCAATAAGGATATTGAACCACGAACTACTAAGATAAATCAGTTATAGTGCCCATATAACATCTGACAGACCATCTATATCCATATAACATCAATCTTTCTGACCAAAAGAGAATTGAACCACGAACTACTAAGATAAATCAGTTATAGTGCCCATAATTTATACCCAATATGAATTAAGGAGACAGGCAATCATGATGTTCATACATTATCAACTTATAAAAAAACAAGCAATAGCAGCTGAGAACAATCACATAACAATGACCTCATGCAATCCATGACTGCAGCAAACAATTGGTGAACAGATGCATCAAACAGCATTTAATTTGGCACTCCTTGCGGACATGAGGTGGAGCTTACCGACTGAAAGCGTGGATCAAAGTCGTTGTCGTCACCTTCTTCATTGTCATCGAAGTTGTCCTCATCGTCTTCAACGCGGCTGGGCACCCTTCCCTTGCGGCCATGACTTCCACCCTCATCATCTTCAATGCGGATGGGCACCCTTCCCTTGCGGCCACCACTGCCGATTCCAGCACCAGATTGTGTTCCCCGCTCGATGGAACCAGCACCAGATCGGCCACGAGCTCCGCTCAGCCGTGGAGGGTTGAAGTTGCTGCGACTGCCTTTGCCGCCAGGGCGAAGCGGAGGAAGGCCATAGTCGTCGCGAGGTCCATCTACCTGTAGCTGCTCCTGGTTTGAGAAGGTTTGGAGCTGGGGGAAGGAGTCAACCTGGGAATTCAAATCCAGGTTCTCCATTTGCATGTGGGGAACAGATTGGCTGCTTGAGGCAAACGGTGAAGGCAGGGCCTGGGAAGAGAGGCCGAACTCGTCGGCGGTGAGGTAGGAAGGATAGTAAGATGAGCCGGATGGGGCAAAGGAAGAAACCGATTGCTGACTGAAGAAATCCCGCTCCCGGTACTGGCTGTAGTGGTTGTCCATGGCTGATACACCATGGGGAGGAGGAGCGGCGGCGCTGACATGTGTAGGAACAGAGGTGGTGGCGACGTGTGGGCGAGCTAGGCAGCCGCCCATGGCGGATCCAACGTGAGGATGAGGTGGAGCGGCCGCGCTGACTTGGGGGCGATGGGAGGCGGTGCCGGCGAGCGGAGGAACAGAGCGGCGGCGGGGAGGATAGGGTTCGGCGTCATCCATGGCAGCTGCGAGCGGGCGCGTCGCGTGCTAGGTTCGGGTGGTGGGCTGACGGACGCGACGGCGAGGTGCGGGTGCGATGTGACGGGCGAGTGGCGGCGGCGAGCGAGGCCCGTCCTCGCGCCAGCGGCAGCTTCGAAGCGAGCGGCGGCGAGCGAGGTGCGTCCTCGCGCAAGCGAGCGGCAGCGAGCGCCGCGAGCCAGCGCGTCCCCGGGCTGCGAGCGAGCGGCGACGCTAGCGGCGTCCGCGACGGCGCATGGCTAGGGTTGGAGCTTCGTGCGGCGGCGGCGGCGGCGTCCGCTTCGTGCGAGTGGAGGGACGAGCGGAGGGAGACGAGCGAGACAGGGTGACAGACAGCGCCAGAAAATTTCCCAACCAGTTGGCCTAAAAATTGGCCTATTAGTCATTAGTCACAGTGTTTGGTAAATTAGGAACTAATTGAGGATTAAAAATTAGTCTCTAGTCCAGGAACCAAAACGGGGGACCTTAGTCTATTTAGCTAAATTTTAACTAGTTGTGAACCAACTAGTTAGTTAACCATGACTAATTTAGTTATTTTTTAGTCCTAGTTAACAACTAATCCAAATAGGCATTATGTCTATATTATTATTATTATTTGTTTTTTGACAAGATATTATTATTATTATTATTTTGTTAAAAAACCATAAGTACTCAACTAAATACTCTTGGATTGAAGTGGACCCGCCTCTCTTTTTACCAAAAGAATGCAAAGCATTTTTTATTTGAACTGTAATTGGATCTTTCATCAATGGATTGTGTTGAACAATAACTTTGCTCCAGCATTTTTTCCTTTTTAAAAAATCGTCGAATCCATTTTTTTTCAATTATTTCTCTCCCGTCTTTGAAAAAAAAAAAAATCAATTTCTAGTGTTTTTTTTTTTCTAGAAAGTCGTAGAGGAAACCCCAACCTATTTTTGTGTTATTGTTTTCTATTTCGGACATGCTATATTCGCTCCCACAAGAAGTCGAACATAGACCACTGGATGCTACTCATTGCTTCAACCACTAGGCTCCTTTTGCAAAAGAGACATTTAAAGCAAAACTAGTGCATTGCTAGGTATTTGAATAGGTCAAATACTCTTTAAGTTAGACTGAATTTATAGAAAGAGAGTCAAGATTGATGATATTAAAGATATACCATAATATTTTTATAAAAATCATAAATATATATGATATTTTTGATAAGTTCTGTTCAACATATTTTTTTAATTAAAAACACTCTAGAGTTCGATTTATTTGGGGATGGAGCCTTAACATAAATTACTTAAAGCTCAGTACCTAGACTGATGGTAAAGAACAACGCGAGGGACCAAAATCCATTGAACAAGGTATACTAGTATAATGCCCGTGCTAACGCAACGGGCAACACACATAAATAACCAAAAAAAAAAAAAAAAAAAAAAAAAAACTTAAAAAAGAGGACAATCGACTTAATTAAATATGAATAGTACTCCCTCCGTTTTCAAATTATAGTTCACTTTAGCTTTTTTTAGATACATTATTTTTTTCGTGCTTCTAGTAATACACTATGTCTAGATGTATAGTAAAAGAAATGCATCTACACATCAATAATCATGTAGGGCTTCAAGCTTATTGCAACCTCATCCATAGGGGGTCAGTTGAACACTCATAATTCTGTATTGCTCTTCAATAGGGGCCTAATAAGCCCCTCCTTCACAAAAATATGTGTATCTCAAAAACAATTGTTCAAAATACTTTTATCATAAAATTTACTCTAATTATGCAATATAACCTGAGGACTGATAAATCAACCAAATAAATGAAAGTGTATATGCAGTCAACATTCAGAAAAACAAAAGCAATATGATGTTCACCTCAAGATGTTTTCTCGACCTGCGAGAGAAATACGAGAAAAATCAAGAAATATAAACGTTGTGCCTCGCGGCCGTGGGTACTCGCCGGCCCTAGCTTCCCGTACAGCCGCCAGACCTCAGTCACTGGCTTGGCGCGGCTGCAAGTACCTTTTCTCATCAAAATGTACTAACGCTACAGTAAAATTGACCAATGTCAAGTCGTGGCAAAATGAAAAAAAAAAGGTACACATAGAAGTATTTTTTTTTAGAAAAGGGAATATATTGATATCGAACATGCATGCATCGACCGATGCATATGGCTAATCATTATTACAAGCGTTCAAGCACTAATCCAAGAAATTTCAAAAACAAAGTTCAGAGCCAATAGAAAATGATATGATCTCGTAACCTATTTTCTTGAGGCCAATTGTGTTAGTTATAAACTGAATCAGTAGAAAATGACCACAGAACAGGTGTTGCCGAATGAAAAAAAAAAATCTGAACTCTGAATTAGGGATCAAAATTACCAAAGTTTGGGTCCTTTAATCTCCTAAACCACTGAGAGTTAGACCTGAAACCATAAACCAAAATGGTAGAGTTATATACCACGAATACTGTTGTTAAAGCCAACTACGTTGTTTATGCATGAAATTGAGAGGAAGGGATCAATCATCAGAATTGGTTCAGGGGTTTAAACCTGAGCCAGCGGCAACAGATTGACTGGCACGAAACTGCTTGCCAACACTGACCGCCCGATCTCCACCGGCCTCCAGCGCCACACCACGCAGCTGCTCAACAATTTCCAGCACGGAACAGACTATTCAGGACATCAGGACAACGGTGATGGAATTGGAACCTTTCGCAGACCAGTGACAGAGGCCGGCACAGCGGACGCCGCCAGCAGCACCAGCCTCATTAAGCAGCAGTCCAGGACTGCAGGTCGCAGGAGCCGCTCGTCACGCCGCTCCTTTCTCACCGCCCGCCGCCTGACCGTGACCAGCCGGAAGCAATGTCTGCCACGTCCGCCCCGCGCCGCCGATCAAGTGAATCGACGACCCACGTGTGCGTGCGCGAGCGTGCACAGCGAAGACGAAGCAAGATCAATAGCTAGCTCGCTTACCGGAGCGAGGGCGGGAGGAGGAGACCTTGACGGTGTTGGCTCTGACGGAGAGGAGGTGGTGTTCCAGCCACCCGACGTCGCCATTGGAGCCGATGCGCTTGCTGCCGTACCCCATGGGGCGGGCAGCGCCGGACATGTCCAGCTTCTCAAACGTGGGCAGCGCGAAGAAATCCATCGCGCGGGCCTCTAGCGCCTCGGCCACGCGCGCCGTCAGGCCGTGGTTGGTCGCGCCCTGAAGAAGCCCAAAGCTGTGGACATGCGTCGGCCACGGCGGCGGCCGCGCCCGGAGCCGAGAGGTCCACGCACGGGATGGCCGCCCGCATTGGCCCTGGGACACCACATCAACGGGATCTGCTCGATCGAGCTTGGCGTTAAAGAGGAAATTGCCGATGATTGCGCCGCAGAGATGACGGGCAGGTGAAGCGTTTGACATATATTTGCGCGTCGGGGAGAAAGCCCATACACTTAATCCCCAGGCGTCGGATGGTGTTTGAGTGATGAGAGAGAAGATTAAGGAAGTAATCCCGGATCGTTTATTTGAATAATTTTGAACTTTGGCGAAGTTGGTGCATTAGTAGGGTAGAGTAATACATCATAAAACTACTAGAAGTTCCCAATATAAAAAGACGCCATTTGTGTTTCCTTTGTTTACCACGTCGCGAGTTTAAAAGGGCGCAAAAGCCCGAAACCTCGGACGTAAGCGTGGTAAACATTTAATCTGACGCGTTCCACGGCCCGCACGGCCATTTGTGTTTCCTTTGTTTACCAGACATCATCTGTCGCGTTCCACGGCCCGCACCGCCAGAAGATCACAGCCCATGTTTGACTTGCTCTTGGGCCGGCCTGCTGGACGTGGGTGGGCCATCACGGATTGGTTGGCAGTCTGGTACTTCTAAATTAGTAGCCCAATTATTAGAAAAGCTCTAAACAATTATAGTATAATTTGTAATTGTAATGTAGTGTCCTATTTTAACTTTGTTTGCACCGACCGATTTTTCTAGTGAAGAACATAGGAAAATGAGATCCACATCACAGTACTTGGTCAACTGTATTTCTAAAAAAATAAAATTGCTGCATTGTCTCTACGTAAATTATTATTATTAGGACTTGCCAGTAGACATAAGCTAACACTGGGAGTATTGAATATGGGTCGTTATTATGGTTAGAATTAGGATTGGATCTTTTTATTCTGTTATGTATCTAAACATGTTATAAACAGCAAAGTAGATGTACCGAAAAAAGTAAAGCGACTGGTTGTGACTCGCTGTCCAACAGCCAACTCCATGAGGCATGACTCGACTCCATGTTGAAGAGCAACTTAGGCTGCTAGTCCATAAGGCTAAAGAAAAGCACCATATGTTCTCTTCCCTCTTTACTACATTTCTTAAATTTTGAATGAGAATTGAATCAATTTTGTTAAGGAACGAACACAATCTTTACAAGATCCATTGTAATCTTAGAATTCTGTTAAATATATGAAAACAAACAACTTTAGTTTTCATGTCCATATTGCTTTACTTGTAAGATCTGCCGGATGTCTAATATGCCGCATTTGGGCAACCATTTCAACAATTAATAAGAGAATCCTTTTTTTCTGACAGAAAGAGAATCCCATAATCCCATTTGAAGAACATGAGACTAAATGAAGCAAGAAGTCTCCTCTTGGGGGACTTCTTATTTAAATGAAATCATTTGTTTTCTTCAATTATATTAATTGTTTTCTTTTTTTTTTGTTAGGGAACAGAACAGAGTCGTACACAGGATGTAATCAAAGTTTTCATTTTTTTTTATTTCTCATAGATTGTTTATTATTGGACTAAAGACTAATCACTGACCAGTACTCTATATTCAATTATAGAGTAGGAGTACGTAAGTCGACATGTGCTGAATTATATATGACCAAACAATTATCTTGCAAGTTCCGCATGGATCGACTCGATCGACACAAAATGTTCCAATCACGTACGTCGTCGAACCGCCAAACACTGGACCATGCGTACGTGCAATCTGCAACAGTATTTAGCAGTTGCCGATTATTGATCCCACGGTCTAGCAGCAGGTGAAATTTATGTCACTAAGGACTTACTTGAGCTAGTACAACTTAACCTGAATCGTGAAGCAATCCGCTGTCAACCCCCGAGAGAAGCGTTTGGTTGGTAAGACGCTGGGGCATACTGTACGTACATTGCTGTCTGAAGTCGCCGAGGATCGATGGGACGGAGGCGCTGGAAAAGCAGGGCGTATCCTCTGCCGTCAGCTGGAGCGAAGGCCGTGGCGACTGGGCGAGGGAGACAGTGAGAGGTGAGAGGCATCTGCGAGGTTGAAATTGACCTATGCCGCCATCAGCTAGCTCTTCGTTCATCGGTCAATTTCCTCCTTTGCTATGAAGTTGTTGTTACCTAATCTAACTAACCACTACGTAAGTACGTGTACACACACATCTGCGTGGTTGAAATTGACCTATGAACGTTCGTCTCTTCTCTCCTATTGGATGGAGGGACAAGTTCCTGGAAACCTCGGAGTAGTTCATGGTGTGCTACTGGCAGACTTTGGCGTGCAAACAGGCTGGTGAGGCAGTGATGCACTTCGGCATATCTCAAGTGCCGATGGAAACTGACTCTGTGCAACTGGAAGAGGCAATCACGTCATCATTCTGGGACGTGGGCCTGTTTGGATGCTGCCGAGGCAGGGTTCCCAGAAATTGGATTTCGATCGCCAGGGGCTGCGATCATTTGTCTGGTAGGCAAGCCTTGGTGAGGATGGCGTCCAAACAGTCCCTTAGCCACTAGAGGCGGGCTGTTCAGGGTGACACGAGAATTCCTTTAAGATAATTTTAAGTGTTTATATGTTTTTTAGTGAAGCCATTTGACGCGCTTTATTGAACTTGAAACATAGTTACATCGTTCACCAAAGCTTCTAAAATATCCTTAGAGGGTTAATCGACCTAATTACATGATAATTTCAATGCTATTGCCATTCTAACTATCTATCCGCTACACTATTTCTTTCTATATTAAATGTTTGTAAGTCTTCGGGGTCAGTTGGGGCCCGAGTCAATACCATGTTTGGACTGACCCCTCCTAGAGTTTGTAATCCGTTTATGTGCTCTGAGCATTCGTTTGGTAATACAAGGCTCGCTGAAGGATAAAAAATATCATCGCTGTCGCAGAGTCAGTAAGGCCAATTTTAGTTGCGGACTTGCGGTACGCTTGCAGCAGAGTTTCTCTGCCAAAGTTCGCCGGTAGAGTATGAATTCGTAGGGAGACCGGTGAGGTCGTCTCTTCCCTGGCATCACATCACGAACACCAAACACTGCGTCATAAGTGTGACAGTCTGACAGAGGTGCTCATACGTCACTTCTCGTACATGCAACCATACATACAGTATACGCGAGACTGCTTAATAATTACCTACCCCTGCATGTATTCAACTTATGAAAGAGTAGCTAATGCTAGGCATTAGGCAAGCAGGCTCCTCCCGTGAAAAACTTGTTAATGTTGGGGGAGCCCATATGATCTATGGGCCGATTGAAAGAATATTTTTTAATAAAGGAATTAACATTTCGGCCTCTGCGGTAACGCACACAGCCTAAAGCCTCTGCGTGACCACACACAACCAAACTTATTACAAAAACTAAGAATAAAAAAAAACTTTAGTACATGAAGATATATGTACTAAAGATCTTCTACATCCGAAAAAGAATTGAGTTTACTACTCAAGATAGTGCTAAAGATATCGATGTCGCTCCATGGCGATCTTCGAATCAACCACCACGCCTTGAACAACGTGCACTAAAATGAACTTGAAAGAAATTCATTGAATATAGACGCCCATCTTTGCGGTGGCAAATCGCCCACGCTTGAAATCGTGTGCCCTCACCGTTGCCCCTTCCACCTTGATGTATCGATGGCGTTCGGGAGGAAGACCCCGAACTGTGTTCGATCCTCCGTCTCGTGCGTTGTTGCGGGTCACCGAGGTGCATCGTGGCGCCAAATATTTTCGCCAATGGAAAAGCATCTTCCCCCCGGCGAAAGAGAAGTCGTTGTTCTTTGTTAGAATGCATGAGGAACAGCTGCCATCATCGTGGCGGCGAAGACGGTGTAGTCGCCGCTGGATCTACGACCCCATCCACTCCTCCTCGACCTCTTTTGGGACGAGTCGAGGAGGTGTCCTGGAACGGTGCACGATCCCCGTGGTCCCGGGCGGCCGGCCATGCGAGCTCCGTGGTGGCGTCGTCCGCACGCCACCATGACGCCCACCGCAGACGGCCCGCCGCCTAGGGCGCGGATCGGGAGCACCACCGCCAGATCCGGCGAGCTGCACTCTGGCGGACGCCTCCCATCGCCATTGGGGGGCGCCCGAGGAGGAGGGGAGCGGCACGGACGAACAACACCGGTAGAGCGCGTTGTCGGCGTGCCCGACGCCCACTTGAGAAGCCGACGAGGAACGCCACGGCGGGGCTGAAGGCGGCGGACACCCGCATCACGCACCTGGCGTTGGTGGGGAATGCGAGGGGAGTTTCGGCCGTAACCGGCGCCTCGGGCAGCGACCATAGCGCCGGGAGGATGAGGAAGCCTAGGATCGGGAGCAGCGCGCCGCCGCCCGCCCGGACCAAGTCCTCGATCCGATTGAAAGAATATGAATACTGGTATGAATGCTTAATTGATTGATTAGACTAGATGTGTATTACATATAGAGATGTCAAAGCATGCAATGTTTGGTTCAGACTTGGGCGGGTTAGAGCCACTTCAATCCAGATTTTAGGGATGACTTCAACCCTCCTCATGTTTGGTTAGATTGGGTTGGCTCCGTCCCAGATTTTTTTTGGTTAGAGGGATTTGGTTAATGGGTCCCACACTCAGTGACGGACCGGGGACGGGTTGGCTCCATCCTTCGGTTTTCGGGGTCGAGCCAACCCGAATCTCGAGGGATTATTCCCATATGGAGCCAACCCAACCCAACCCACCTCAGATTCCATCCAAACACACACGGGGGACGGGTTGGCTCCAACCCACCTCGCCTCACCCCCTCAACCAAATACACGACGGTGTTGACAAGGTGAATAGGCCAGCTCAAGATCCAACACATACCTACACATTCTAGCGCGTCATGAAAGCCACACAACTCTAACATTTTAGGTTTTGGAGCATCTTTTAAACATCCATCTCTAGAGGCACTGGAAATTAAACCTGCCACTAGAAGACATTGATTTTTTTTGACGAAATAGAAGACATTGAGTTTTAGAAACACACAAATAGAGGTGGCAAGAGCAGCTCTATACCATGGTAGCAGTGTTTTTTGTTTTCCTTTCATAAAAGCAGAGGTGGGGTAATTTATATGCAACATGTATTATCTTTCTTAATGACAAGGTGTACAGTTTATTAGAAGTCAAAGAATGTTGCTTATAGGCTAGTTTTCAGGATACCATAGGTAGGTAATTTAGATTTTAATATAAATAGTGAATTTATAATATTTTAGCAATGATAGAGGCGGATAATCTTTTTTAAGAAATAGAATAGCTTAAGTGGTTCTTTTTATTAATAACATTTTAGCTAACCGATGGTCATCTGTTCATTTTATTATTTTTTGAGATTTTTGGATTTAGAAATATCTCATAAAAATTATCGTGGAGGCTTAGAATGAGTCCAGTTAATACTGAAATAAGATAAGACTGCCTACACAGAATAACTGTCCTATACACTCCACTTCTTAATTTAACCACCTTGCCGAAGCGTGCCCCTAGCATAATTTAAGACGTGGACTCTACCTCTATTACTCGTACGGTCCTAACCTTCTTGCATCACATTGTTACAACCACCATTTACTCTCTGTGTACACGCATTATCTTCTTCTGGTTTGACCCGATCGAGATGAGCAGGGTACATGGAAGTTCCCCATCCATCCTGCTGGAAAGTTTCGCATTGACATATAGAGTAGTATAGAGCAAAGATGATCGACGAGCGGTGTAATTTCGCGTAAACTGGATTTAGGCAACAGCTGCTGGTTTCCAATTCAAGACGTCCTGGATTTTGAGTTCCAGTACTATCCGATAAAACGCTAGATTAGCAACGTCATATATATAATCAAGGGATGACGGCATCTACTGTGCGTATTAGCTTCTCAACATCAGCTATGTCAAAAAAACAATGACATGTCAAAAAAACAATGACCATCACTATATTTTTCGTTTCATCTGAAAAGCCAATAAACAGACATGCAGGCGTTCACTTTTTTTTTTTTAATTATTAATACCATGAAGTCATGCTCAAAATCATTAGGGTGATGACAAATTGGCCGTATGCATTTGCACAGAGTATTCCAGCTTTGTACGTTAGCGTACGTACTGCTACCAATATACTTATATACACTTGCAGAACCAAAACACCAGTTCATTTTACTTGCATATTCGAAATTTCGTATCAATTGTTTCGCAACGAAAAAAATCGAATCAATTATGGTATGTCCGGTCCGGTCCACGGTACCCAAACAACCTTATCTTGAAAATGCAACAGTTCAAGCAAAGTTTCTCTATAAATACTAGCAAGGTCAACAACCACCACGACTCAAGCCTCTGCCACTGCCAGCCACACCGGACAGACCAGCTCTACCAGCCTCTGCTGGTTCGCAATTCCGGCCAGGAGCTCCTCCACAAGCAATTTTGTGTCAAAAAGAGAACGGTGGAGCCGAGGTGAAGTCGTGAAGGCCACTTTCACCGCCGACCATGGCATTTTTGCCGGGGCCGGAGCGGCATGCGCAGCGCCTCCTCTGCTGCAGCCTCTTCCTCTGGCTCTCACTGTCCACGCTGCTGGCGCGTGCCGTGACGCGTCGCCACGAGTGGGAGGTGAGCTACCAGTTCAAGTCCCCGGACTGCGTGCGGAAGCTCTCGGCCACCATCAACGGGCAGACGCCCGGGCCGACGATCCGCGCCACGCGGGGCGACACGGTGGAGGTGAAGGTGAGGAACTCGCTGCTCACCGAGAACCTGGCGATCCACTGGCACGGCATCCGGCAGATCGGCACGCCGTGGGCGGACGGCACGGAGGGCGTCACGCAGTGCCCGATCCTCCCCGGAGACACCTTCACCTACGCCTTCGTCGTCGACCGCCCGGGGACCTACATGTACCACGCGCACTACGGGATGCAGCGCTCCGCGCGGGCTGTACGGCGTCATCGTCGTCGCGGCGGCGGCGTCCGGCGGCAATGAGGACGACGAGGAGCCGTTCGCCTACGACGGCGAGCACGACGTGCTGCTCAACGACTGGTGGCACAACAGCACCTACGAGCTGGCAGTTGGGCTCGCGTCCGTGCCTATTGTCTGGGTCGGGGAGCCGCACTCGCTACTCATCAACGGCCGCGGCAGGTTCAACTGCTCGGCAGCGGTAGCGGGCACCTGCAACGCCACCAGCCCCGAGTGCGCCACGCCGGTGTTCGCCGTCGTGCCAGGGAAGACCTACCGGTTTCGCATCGCCAGCGTCACGTCCTTGTCCTCTCTCAACTTCGAGATCGAGGTACGTATATTTGCTCTCATCAGCTTAAGCTTTTCGTTTGCCCATTGATTTGTTTGTTCAGAATTGCATTTTCGCGGCATTGCCCTGAGGAAGCTATAGCGAGACAAACGAGTTACTGACCAGTAGCACTGACTTATACGTACATTGATGAAACATCACATGTTGATCTTATATATTAGCAAGAGGTGCTTCACAAATAACACTAAAACTATACCTTGCAAAATACCATCGAGTCATAAGTGCAACAACTGGGCTCGTTTTCATTAAAAAAACTAGGCGGGCTTTTGCCGTCTTTTCTAAAAACAATTTGCAACAACTTTAATCCTAAATAACATATATACTAAAGCGGTAATTGTTTGTTACGGCCGTCCGGACGGCAGTAACAATTCTGGACTCATGAGACCACACGGCTGTGACCTTTGTTTTAAAGGCGGTAAGGCGAGCCGAGATGAGCCACCTCCTTCCGGATGCCTAGGTGTATAAGCCGACTAACTAGGCGACACCGTATAAACATATTAATATATAAATTAACCAAAATTTAACAAAAGGAACCAGACATCAATAAAGAACAAAACATGGAAAGGAACTAGCAGTCCACTACACTCTGCATCTATGAACGAGAGCAGCAGAGGCAAATTATAGAGCAGCAGCCAGCAGGGGTTGAAACAGAGACACAGGGAACAAAGCAGGCAAGCTTCAACCTTGAAGAGAGGAGAGAGGATAGGAAGAGGAAGAGGAAGAGGAGAGACATACGGGCAAGAAGAGAGGATAGCAAGAGGAAGAGGAGAGACATACAAGCAAGCAAGCAGGTCCTGGGTACCATTAAAAACAGTGGACAAATGAATTCCTCCAATCCCTTTGCCCCCACCGTGTGAAGAGAAGGGGACCGTGAAGGCAGGTGCCGTGGATTTCCCCTCACGCTCTCTCGGTCTCCCCTTATGCCTTTCTTTCCCGACACATGATTTTCCCTTTTTATGCCTTCTTATGCACCCCTCCCCTGCTCGTATCCAACCCGTGACCCTTGTCCTCCACTTCCTCGGTTCGCTCGGTCGCTCTTCTCTACTTGCTTCCACGCACCGCGCAGGTCACTGCTACTGCTCCCTCCCTCCCTCTCTTCATCCACCTTCATGACTCACGTCGTTCTTCATGCCACCCGAGGACGGACACAATGCATGCGTAGGTTGTCGCTGTCACCGCACCCTCCCTCCCTCCGTGAACTGGATCTGAAGGCGAGGGAGAGGGTGACTCCGACATGGTAGGTATGGATCCCCCTCCTCTTTCGTGTGGCTACCCCCTTCACACGGCCATGGCTGCCTCCTAGGCCGGCGGCGGCGCCCCCGTCCCCTCACCCACCAGCAGCACGGATCCTGTGGCCCTTTATCCCCTACAACAGTGAGATCCGTGGTGCACGGCGCGATCCATAGAGGTGGCTGAGCTCCCCCCCCCCCCATCCAAATCCCACGGTGGCCATGGTGCTCCCCCCCCTCATCCCTCACACGTATTGTCACCGCCGAGCGAAGCCCGGTGCCGTTAGAGGTGGTGGTGGTGGTGCTCGTGCATGCTTCTCTCCACCTATGTTGCAAATGTTTGTTTCAGGAGTTTCCTAAGCATGTTATAATAGAGGTGGTGCCGGACGTCTGGGCACTAGGATTACCCATACTAAAGATATTATGTTTTGACAAAATAACATGTATCAAGTACAACTAATGAATAGTTGAATAAATGAATACAAAACTATCAGATTCAAAAGTTACGTAATATATGCATGAACCGGCAGTGGGAGACTCACCAAAAAGTCGACGTAGAGAGGTCCTCCGTAGCTACCGGGTCTGGTGAAGAACAAGATCACGAGATATATGTGAACCGGTAGTTTAGAATTTTCTTTTGTTTTTGAATGAAAATAACAATTGTCAGCTAAACTCTCTTTTCGCAGAAATAACCATTAGGTAGGGTCGTCGTAGTGGTCTACGAGATGAAATTTTGTTTTCGCATTGCATCGAGCATATGATATTTACATTTCCTTCAAAAAATGATATTTACATTAGAATAATTATATTTTAAAATCTGGTTGTTTGTTCTGTGGTCAAATCTTAAAAGAGACCAGTAGCAGAACACAATTGGAATTTGGAAACATAATATTACTCTTTCCGTTTTAAATTATAAGATATTTTACCTTTTCTAATATATTGTTTGTTATTATGTATCTAGACAAATGTATATCTAGACATCTTGTAGTTTGGAAATGAGGGAGTATGTGTGTACTTACCTTTCACCTTTGTAACCTACTCGAGGTCGCCTTCTATCGGTTAGTGTAACAACTAACAAAAAGATTGAAGAGAAGAGATGGTCAGCACAGCGTTCTTTTAGAATCCTTTGTGTACTTTGGTCTTTTCCTCACTAACCTTTGCATTCATTATTTTGGTAGTACAAATACAAATACTGTTAAATTTATGCAAGCATCAACCACGATGAAAGGTACCGAAATGGAGGTGTTGGACACCAATAGAAGGTTGTTGAATGTTGACTCAATGGTATTTTTTGCGACCATGCCGACGACACGTTTTTTGTTAAGCAGAGAGAATTTTGTTACACAACCTGGCCACAGTAATAGCAGTTACCACGGCCGCCGACACACACCCCCAAACACTAATCACAAATTTACGGTTACATGGCTAACAAATTTCGCTACTAAGATGAGTCAAGCCACTTCCCCAGGCTTGTGACGTCGAGGTCAAGGGCCTGGACATCAAACTTCCCATCCAGAAACACGTGCAGAGCAAGCTGCTTCCGCTCCGTCATGTTGCTTTGGAACGCCGATATGACCTTGCTCTTAACGATCGCATCACCGTCATCCTCGTCAATCTCGATGCCAATCTTGCGAAGGAGCACCTTTTGTGTGCCTGGATGGTCACATTGAGCGCCCGCGGTGTTGCCGCATACGTCCCCTCCTGCGCAGCGAGCAAACAGTGACAGGTGTTTTAGATCGACGCAGTCTCGGTCCTCCCTTGACTCAATGGTTGTTTCCCGGAGTTGCTCTTAGCTTACTAGTCATTTGCGCCGAAATTACCAATTGAAGCTTATGTTTTGACCTACAAATAGTTTGTTGACCGCACGCATCGTCTATACCAATATTGTTTTTTGATCAAATAACTTGTCGTCTAATTGATCTATGGTATGCATCATGCTTTCAGGGCCACGAAATGACGGTCGTGGAGGCCGACGGCCATTACGTGAAGCCGTTCGTGGTGAAGAACCTCAACATCTACTCCGGCGAGACCTACTCCGTGCTCATCAAGGCCGACCAAGACCCCAGCCGCAACTACTGGCTCGCCTCCAACGTCGTCAGCCGCGAGCCCGCCACACCCACCGGCACCGCCATTCTCAGCTACAGCGGTGACCGCGCACCGCCGTCGACAGCCCCGCCCACGGGCCCGGCCTGGAACGACACCATGTACCGGTTCAATCAGAGCGTGGCGACGGTGGCGCACCCGGCGCACGTCGAGCCTCCGCCGCCGCGCGCCGACCGCACCATCCTACTGCTCAACACGCAGAACAAGATCGACGGGCACATCAAGTGGGCGCTCAACGGCGTGTCCTTCGCGCTGCCGCACACGCCGTACCTGGTGGCCATGAAGCGGGGGCTCCTGGGCACCTTCGACCAGCGGCCGCCGCCGGAGACGTACGCACACCAGGGGTACGACGTGTATGCCCCGCCGGCGAACCCGAACGCGACTGTCAGCGACGGGCTTTACCGGCTGCAGTTCGGCTCCGTCGTCGACGTGGTGCTGCAGAACGCCAACATGCTGGCTCCCAACAAGAGCGAGACGCACCCTTGGCACCTGCACGGCCACGACTTCTGGGTTCTGGGCTACGGCATCGGCCGCTTCGACCCGGCGGTGCACCCGGCGTCATACAACCTTAAGGACCCGATACTGAAGAACACGGTGGCGGTGCATCCCTATGGCTGGACGGCGGTGCGGTTCAAGGCCGACAACCCTGGAGTGTGGGCATTCCACTGCCACATCGAGGCCCATTTCTTCATGGGAATGGGAATCGTATTCGAGGAAGGCATTGAGCGTGTTGCCGATCTGCCGCCGGAGATCATGGGATGTGGGGCAACGAATAGAGGCCACTAATGATTTTACAGTTAGTTGTTATATATCATGTATATATAAGTCTAGCTAGTTCCCTGACGGTATTGTTTCGTTCACAAGCAGCATTGCACATGTTTGAAACCTTTGTACGCACTGTCAAGTAAAAACTCACATAGCAAAAAAGACTACGATACTTTGACTTCTTGGTAATGTATTCTTTAGAATATTCTATTCCTTATGAATGTCAATTTTTATGTTCTATGCATAAACTTAAGTGTTTTAGAAAGAATAATCTTAGTGAATTATTCAAGGTAACTTCAGTCAAATATGCCCCATCATTTTTTTTGAAACAAAATATCCCACCCCCCACCCCCATCATGAATCCTTCCTTCTGAACTTCATTTTAGATCATTGAAATCACACTTTTCATAGGTAGGGTTTGCGTCACGTGTGTTCATAGGGGTGAGTGTGCGTGCGTGTTGTGAGTGAGTGCGTTATGTGTTATGTTAAAAAAAAAAAAAAAGTAAGCGGAGATCGATTTTTCAAAAAAAAAGTAAGCGGAGATTATGGGATAGATGAGTGCTCTGTCACCACAGAGGTAAAGGTATGCTACTCTTGCCTACTCCTACTACTACACCCGAGGCAATGTCTATGCAAATTAAAGTAAAAAAAAAATATATATATATACACATAAATGGACCATGTTAATATATTAATAGAATTGAAGAAGGGAAATTAATGACAATGTAAGACAAGGTGTGACCTATATCTTAAAAAATGTGCATCAGAAGGAAGAGCAAAGAATACTAATCTCCATATATTCCTATATTTTGTTAGCACCTATAGAGTTTATTGCTTAAAACACATTCCGTAATAATACATTCAAATGATGATGAAATCACATTTAAACTATATGCCATATATTATTTAGTGATACAAGAATAATATGTAAGCATGTTTTTGAACAATTTAATTAGCTGAGGAAATTTGCAAAAAATATAACATATAAAGTAACATATCAAGCAAATCAACTAAAATTTGAAAATAAATAAATAAATAACCATATATAATATTTACTAGCCTCCAAGTTTATTCTCATCAGTTCATTAAAAAAGAATAAGTTAGGAAATTCTCATAAGTTTCAATAATAAAAACCATATGTTCTTTTTTATTTAGTGTGGACTCTAATCATCGAGTTCATCATCAATAACAACCATTGAACCTATTTGTAACAAATGAAATTACCTAATTGTGCCATTACAAACAATGCTTAAAGTGACTACTAATTTGCATCTAAATTACCACCTCTACCATTATGGAAGTTATTCAAAATAACCTACCGAATTTGTATCTAAATTATCCTCTTCTTCCATTATAAAAAAACACATAAAAATAATCCCAAATGTTGCATCAGAACTACACACCTATGCCATTACAACAAAAAAATTAAATAACTTCATAATACTATTTATAAAATACCCACGCATCAGCTTTAGGAATGATTATATGAAGTAAGGCATTGGCATTCAGATTATCCATATATCTGCATTGTGAAGCAAAATATAAACTAACCCACTTAATATGTATCTAAATTATCCACCTCAGCCATCCTAAAAATAAACAAAATGTAAACACATGTCTTAAATTTTCACATAAATACTAAAATAATCTATTAGGAAAACATTTGTCTTAAATTTTCATATACAAATATATCCATAAAGTATGCAATATGTATTCCAAATTACACATCATTAAGAGTGTAAACATGTTCCCTTAACAAATCATATAGCAAAGGCACTAATAATTACCTTTAAGTTGTATTAATATTAATACTCATGATATAACAAATTTCATAGGTTGTTATTCTAAACAATTTTATTGGTAAGTTAATCTTAAGCATTCTATAATTTATAAAACAATGCTACTATAGATAAAATCATGTGATAGTGTAGTAGTGCAAGATGAAATGACTATTTATATTATTATAGGAATTGAGACGTAATCTAGGACCAATCATATTTGTGAATAAAATAAATGATGGAATTGTGAATAAAATATATAATAACCATTCAAATTTCAACTTACATGTGAATAAAAGAGAATTACAATATCTAGAAAAAAGTTAAATTTAAAGTATAGATTAATAGTGGCACACAATGGTATGCAACAATATAGATTTCGCTAAATAAGTATTGCACTAAGTAGAGATATAACCCGATAGATTCTAAATAGAGATCGTGTTATGTGCCGTCAAGAGGGGCCCAAAAGGGCTTGTCACAACCCTAAAAGGCCGGCCCAAGTAGCCAGGAGGAGGAGGGAGGCCGCGCGTGCGCGCCACCACGGCCGTCGCCGCCGCCGCCCACTGGCCGTCATCACGTCGTTTGCTTCCTCATTAAGTAATATTATTTAGGAATAAAATAGGAATAGATTAGGAAATAAAGGAGATCTACTTCTCATGCAAGTCTTCCCAGGACTATAAATACAAGGGAGATGTAATCAGTGGGATCAAGAAGAAAATAAAGGGGTAACACCCAACAACTTTAGCCCTCCGGCCCTAGCTAGGCTCTCTCTCTCCCTCTCCTCGGCACGTGCGCCGCCCCCGTAGCCTCACGCCACTGCCACGCCGCCGTCACGCCGCCCTGAAAGGTCCTAATGGCTAGAGGGGGGTGAATAGCTTATTAAAAATTCTTGCAACAACACTAAACAAACGGATTAGACAATAAGATGGCGAAGCTAAATAAAGCGGTGCTACTTAATTAGCTATGCAAGCCACAAGTCAATTCTATTGTCTCTAATCCACACAAAGACTAAGTTGCTAGTTTACTCCTAGGTGAACAAGCAATTCTAACTAGATTACCGCTAGGAGCTAAACAAGACTAAGGAACCTACACAAGCTACTCAAGCTAAGCAAACCTACACAAGTCTACTAGAGAGAGTAATGCAAAGAGGCTAGAATACAATACCACCGCGGAGTGTAGAGGATGATGCCAATCACCGTGTACAATGAGAAATCTCCAACGAACTCAAGACAATGGACACGATGATTTTTCACCGAGGTTCACGTGCTTGCCAAGACGCTAAGTCCCCGTTGTGGCGACACACTCACTTGACGTATGCTAAGTTTAATGGCGGTGCCAAATCCCCTATGGGAGCTCAAGCAAACGATCACAAGAGAGGGTCCAACAAGCCCACGAGCAATCCACTAGTGCTCCTTTCACGAATCTCCCGCGGGGTAAGGAACGACCCCTCACAATCACCACCGGTGTGGCCTCGAACAAGCTCCAATCGAGGCTCAACACCGCCTCTTGCTCCAAGCCGCTAGGGAACCAAGCAAATTCCCAAGAGAAACAAGATCCATGAGCTTCTCCAAGGATGAAGTGCCTCTAGATGCAAGACTAATCAAGCAATGCACTTCTATCACTCTCAATCTCACTCAAGATTCGAAGTTAGAGTGAGGGGATGAGTGGAGAGGAGTCCCACAAGCTCACAAATGAGTTAGGTATTTGTTGAAATGTGCAAGAGAGACCTCAAATGACCGCCAAGCCACTATATATAGACCCCAAGTCGAAATAGAGCCGTTGGCCAAAAGTCTCCCTTCTCCGCCGCTGCGGCCGGACGCGCGAAGCGCCGGGCGCTCGAAATCCACGGCGCGAGGGCGCTCGCCGGACGCGCGCTAGGCGCCGCGTCCGGCGGGGTCTCTCGACACCCTTACTGGATCTGCGTATGGCGCTCGCCGGACGCGCCAGCGCCGGGCAACACAATTTCGCGCGATGCATGGCGGGACGCGCCAGCGCCGCTGCGTCCGTCGAGGGGGTCCCTCGACACCCTCTTCGACAGCGACGGCGCGACCGCCGGACAGCGCCAGCGCCACGCCCGGCGCTGGCGACTTCTTCTCATCGGCGGGGTTTCCGCAGGCGCGACGCGCGGATCCATTTTGATGCGTCGCGCTCGTCGCCGACGCGCGTCGAGGCGCGCAATTTGAATATTTGTACTGCGCCTAAGCGCGCCAGCGCCGGCGGCTCCGGCGGCGAGCGTTACAAAATATTCCTCTTCATCGTTGCGTCGTCTTTCCATCTTTCCAAGTTTCGCTTCTTGTCTTGAGTTGCCAACACTTCGAATGTGTCCCATGAGCACTTGAGTTAGCATGTCACGATCGGTTAGACAAGAACGAAGTTAGTGCTCTCAATCCTAAATGCATATGCAAGTCATTTGGACCTAGAAGCACTTCACCAAAGGATTGTCGCGGCATCCCCTCTTGATAGTCGGCAATTGTTGGTATTTGATAAGCCCACGTAAATATTTATAATTTGTATAATCCGCAAGCGCACGGATACCGGTGAGCACTTCACCGGGAGAGGGTTTAAATATCGAATCCACGGGGAAACGGGTGGGGGGGACTACGATCTAATCTTAACCCGGAGTAGCACAAGACTAAAAGGTTGAGGGTATAGAGAGGTTTACTAAGATAGCTAAATCTTAATTTGGTAAGTGATGTTGATAATATTCTTATGGGGATGTACTCAAAGGAAAGTAAGGCCGAAACTCACTATTCCCCCAAGTAACTTGTTCCTACTTAGTCCTATCCAACGGGATGTGGAATCCAAAGGAATCAATGGTAATTTGTCACTACCACGAACTACCACGCTCAGGAAGGTAGGGTGTATCTATGAGATACCCGAGCCTAAGCACCATGCTTACACTACGAATATTACCTTAACCTATTGCAATAGATTAAAGTACTCAAAAGAGAGACTCATAGACCAATAAGAATAAATATAAACAATATAACTTACTAAAAGAAGAAGTAGATTACCGCAGTAATTCCAAATGTAGATTAACTTCCACCGAGGTACAAGTATGGAGATAGCACCGACAGTAGGCACTTCCTCCGATTCCTTCCCCTCTCTATCTCTCTTGTTCTAAAGATTAGAACTAATGAGTTCTAATCCTCTTATACTAACTCTTCTAATTGTAGTTCTAATATGCTTCTAATTACATTCTAATTCACTAATCTCTTAGAGAGAGTTGATCCTTACAAGGGACCCCTCTACAAGCGAGAGATAATGAGATAGAATGAATTGATAATGAGTTAGGGTTTAACCACGGGGTCGGGGTCTTCTTATATAGGCCTTGGCGATGAACGTGAACCCTTAGATCAAACCGACCTTGGCAAGCGGTGTGGATACAACCTCAAAGTCGGTAGTAAACCGACCTAGAAAGGAGAGGCTGACAGGTGGGTCCCACCTGGCGGCCGGCCTAAATGGGCTTTGGCGGCCGCCGGTGGCCTGTCTCCCCTCGGCCTCTAGTTCCTTCCGGTGTCTTACGGTGTCTTCTAGAATGTTTTAGTCCACTTTTCGGGTTGAGTTACTTCACGGTCAAGTCTTGTCATCATATTGGATGTATATTCGGAACTTTCTCCATTCTTCTTTGCATTTATCTGTTAAGTCCCTGAAAATGTATAAATCACCAAAGCTCGTGAAATTATGTTAGTTAAACCCCTAGACTTATGTTTATATTCATTTTAAACCTTTATTCATGTTTAGTTGACTAGTAATTTTATGCTATAACAGGTGTCAACAAGCTCCCCCAAGCTTACCCTTTGCTAGTCCCTAGCAAAGCCAAACTTAACAATGGATCAGGAGTTGCTTTCACGCCTCAACAACACACATGCTTTCAAACAAAATTTCTCCTTCAGATAAGAATAATTTGTTCATTCTTCAACTTACCCATATTACCTTTAACCATGGAGCTTATAGCCTTTTCTTTGATCTTGGGCAATTGAAAGATAGAACAATCAAGTCAAGCACCATATCTCAAACTCTTTGTTCAACTGTCTTACGGAGTTTTTTTGCTGATTTTCAAAATAAAACTCAAAGTTCCTAGTATGACTCTCTCAAGTCTCTCATTTATGGTATTGGTGGATCCTCACTAAGGTAACAAAGTTGTTTTACCTTTCTCTCATGATATGTAGTATTTTTAGACTAAGGCAGTAGCACACTATGCCTTCTTTCTCTCTCACCCTATATCTAAAGCTTATATGTGGAGTTCATAGGTGGGAGAAGACTAAACTTACTTACTAAGCATATATTGTAAATTCAAACAATGGATCCAAAGTCATGAGTCACACTGATCAAGTGGTGCATGTGTATGAGGGAATGAATATGGTAGGAATATAGTAAGGTGTATGGAATGAATGAGGGAAATCTTACTTTTGCTCCTTGAGAAATCATCTCTCTTTTGAAACTTGAAAACTTTGAGAGAACCTGGGTTGTATCTTTTTCTTTTTTTTTTTTTAGAGAGGTGGGTCCTACTCACCCTCGGACTTGTGTCCATTTTTCTCTCTCTTTTATTTTTTTTTAGAGATGTGGGCTCTACTCGCCCTCGAACACTTGTTTATTTTTCATCTCTTGCTTTTTAGGAGGTAGGCTCTACTGCCCGTAGGACACTTGTCCATTTTTCATCTCCCCTTTATTCTTTTTTTTTTCTTAGGGAGGTAGGCTCTACTACTGCCCGTAGGACTTTTGTCCATTTTTCATCTCCCTTTCTCTTTTTTTTCCTTCTTCTTCTTCTTCTTCTTCTTCTTCTTCTTCTTCTTCTTTTTAATCTACAACCTGGATCTCTTTTTGCAATAACTTTTTGAGAGGTAAAATATAATGGAGCTTTTGTAAGATATTGGCTAGCAATGAGTGGATGGGTATAGAAAATATTTTTGGTTGCTCTCTCCTAGGATAGGAGTAGAACATTTTTGCTGGCTAGAGTGAAATGATAGTGGTATATATATATATAGTGGATGCGTATTTCGGGGTGGAAATAGCATATAGGTGTATGGAGTCGAGTGAAGTGGAATATAATGAATGGAATGAGTGGAATGGTGGTGGAGTGTACATGATCAGCATGACAAGTTTCTAAGGGTCAACAAAGATTGAACAAACTCAATGCAAAGCAAGCAAGCAGCCTATATATATATATCAAAAGTGTTTTCCTAATCTAGGGAGCATGTATATATGGTGTGGTAGGAGGTTCAACACTTTGTCACACAGGAACTTATCATGTGCACTTTTAAATTTTCAAAATAAATCTCCGTAAATCTAGCATCACTAGGAATAAGATCAATAGCAGCTCGGACTCTTAGATATCATATCCGTCAATTACCTAGACTTTAGAGCAAGCAATTTGCAACCCACAGGTTTTAGGTTCGAAGTGCGCGTCTCAAGTCAAAGCAGTTTTGCATCTAAGGCTCAAGAGAAATTAAGCTTGAAAGCTAGGTAAACCGAAAAGGAATTACGACGGAGCAACTATTCATCATTTCCATGTATGAGATCTAGTTTCGGGGATCTTTTATATAGATGGAAAGGAAAACCTCTCGCACACTCATTTTTATTTATTCTTAAACTCGCAAAGACTCTTTTTAAACAACTAGACATTTATAAAACTAAACTCCTAACAAACCAAGCAAACCAAGCAAACTAAATATTTAGCTAATAATAATAATATAGTAGAGATACTTATCGGGGATAACTGGGGGGTGCTCTCTCCCAAGCTGGATTGAAGTGTAGGGTCATTGATGATGAGGAAATTGAGGTAAATGGCGATGATGATATCAACCTATTATGTCTCTTTTCCTTTGAATCACGAACTCAAATAGACAACAAAGCTAGTGGAACTTGATTAAGCATTAGGGGTTAGCCACATTAGCTTCATGTGTCTAGATATGGATCATGATTATTCTATGTATAACTTCAGCAGAAAATATTTTTGGAGTTTTATAAATTTATATGCATGCAAAGAATTATGATGCAAATGTAACTAAATGAATGAATAATTATTTTTATGCCACCACGGTGAATATTCTTATGGGTTATTACACACCACAAGATTATTCACATGGGGCTTTACTGTTTTTTCAATGCAATGCTAATAAATTAGAAATGCTAAAGGAAAATAATTATGCAAAGAAGTAAATATCTTTGATGCAAGATGCGAGAAAGATAAATATGCTATGCAATTAAATATGCAATGCTAAGAATTAAATATGGATAACTACCGAAGTTACCTTTCGGCGAGGGTTCAATGTTTTAAGTCCTTTGAACAAGACTACTTACCTTGGTTACTCCTTGAGTGTATCATCTGATCTTGATAGCTGTATCTCCTAAGATGGTGATTCTCAGAATTTTGTCACCCATGTTCTTTTCTTTGGTCCAACATTTTGAAGTGGAACTTTGATAGTGGGGTTGGCGACTTCTTGTTTTGTGTGCATGCTTTGTGGGTCCAGGACATTCTCTTGTAGGATTTTGAGGAGAGTGAAGACTCCTCCACATTTTGCTCGAAGTGTGTCCCCTGCGTGCAAAGACAAGGCAGAGATCAAGTGCATGGGCCTTGTTGGTGGGAAAACACCAACAGAAACCAAAAGTTCATTCTTCTCTAAAACCTTAGGCACATCAAACAAGATAAAGTTAATGTTTATTTGTTTCCTTTTCTATAACAAGGGTGATAAGATTAGAAGATGGAACATGAATGTTGCAACACACTTGTTAATATGATTAAGACTGTTAGATCAAGAAGGTGGTGTTAGGAACAACAAAAAAAAAACAAAACATGTTGACCTAATGGAGTCAGATCTAGCAAGGGTGTTACTCTAACATGTTTGATTCTTTATTTATTAATATGCCATAATTAAGAGAAAGCTTATTTATTGACAACTCACCTCAAGATGTTACCTTAGTATTGGAGCATGATGGTACTGTAGCAACTTGTGGTGGCGCTTTTCTTTTGCTTGAAGCTTTCTTGATTTGGCCTCTTGTGTAGTTTTTCCTAACTTGTCTTCTTCCCCTTTATATTCTATAAGGTTCTTCTATGTACGAGCATGTCCTCCTTGTGAAAGATTTATTGGGTCTTGCTTCTTCTCATGGTTTTATTTTCTGCATCGTTAGTTAACAACACATACCCGAAGGAATATGCAAGCAATACGAGGATAGTGTTGTTACAAGGCTTGCTTTTTCTAAAGGAATGATCCTATGAAACCTTAAGTTTGATTTTCATGCATCAAAAATCGTTGAGACTTGTAGAAAAGAGCAATAAGGAATAGAGAAGTTGCAAACCCAGTATGTGGGATGTGATCGGAGCATGTGGAGAGGAAGAGCATGATTGGATTATCTTTGGTGGAGTTGGTCTTCCTTCTCCATGTGTCATTCATCCTTAAGTTGATCCTTGAGCAAGTGCTTTTGTTTGTAGATTTTGTTTGTGGCACTCCTCTTCTTTCTCTTGCTTCATCTGTAGTATGAGTTTATCTCAGGACCTCCCCAAGCTTATTTGAAAATTTCTTCTTGTCTCCGCAAGGGTTAGTCCAATAAAATATACCAATATCTACATAAGTAATTCTTAGTTCAATAACCAAACTAGACTCCATATCTAATTCAATTAAGGAAGGCTATTTAACCTAAGCTCCATGCTTAATTTAAAAACCTTTAGAAGTATAGCTAGTACTTCCAAACCAAAGCATACTATGGTAGACAAAAGGATAGCATGACGGCATTATAGAGATTTACTCGAGAGGTGAAAAGCATGACAGTTGTTTTAGTAAATTGAGCATGTATAGAAGCAACCAAGATAGTGTAGCAACATGATAAGAAATTCTATGCATGTGATTTTATGTTGCATAATGATTGGTTGGACATACCTTAAATTGTAATCCTTCGTTCTTCTTGCTCTAGGCCCTGAAATGGTTAGTGACAAAAATACTCAAGGAATATCTCTATACTCATTTCACAAGGATATTATAGCAATAATGTGAACACTCATGTTATTTCTCAAGAAGTGCTTGTTTAAGGACAGCAAGCTCGTCCTTGGGAAACCTATTGAATTAAGATTCATGATGATAAAGTGATTTCCCTTCCAACATCAATCTACCTCAAGATTTTTATGCCAACGAGATCTAGAATATTTATTATAGATGTATGCATCTACAACCACCCTTTCGAAATCTATAGGAGAAGAAAGAATGAGGGGGTTGAAGATCTCATGTGGGATAGTGATAGAGAGACTAGGTGATTTAGGAAGGTGATCATGTGAACATGGGTTAGATAAAGTGTCTATGAAGCAGCTCTCATACTCACTGATGTTGTCCTCCTTCTCAAACTCCAAGGTTAATCTATCATAGTTTTCTAAAGGATCTCTTGGGTTTGTGTCTCTCAGGCTAATAGTATCTAAGATGTCATCTGTACAATCAATGGCTGAAATACATAGGTTATTAACACTCTCAAGCCATTGTTGTGGGTCTTCTTGGTCGTTTTGATGATTCCTATGCTTAGGTTGTTGTGGTGAATTTCTAGGCTCATCATGAGTTTCAAAGAAGGAAGCATATGTGGACTCATCGGGGGACAAGGATGGGTTTAAAGATGGGTTCGATTAAATCATCTTGTCTAGGTATAGAAGAGGAGAAGATAAGATTGTCTTCTAGATAGCTTTGCTCTTCTTCTATGGCAATATCGGACATGTCATCCTTGGGTTCTTCCCAATGTCTTTTGAAAGAATAAGCACATTTAAATGGAGACTTCTCCTTAAAAGAATCGAATTATAATCACTTAGAAATCTCTTATAAACACTCTCAATAAGAGACATCTCCTTAAAGGAATCTGAATTATGGTCACTTAGAGGTCTCTTGTCTAGATGAGAATTTATTACTCTCCCAAAATCACTAAAGGTAGGTTCACAAGGTTTTTCCAAAGGTGGAATTTCTTCTTCCTTTGGGGGATTTTGGGATGTTGGTGGTTCAGGATGGATAGCTAAGTCTTGAGATTGGAATTGTTGTGAATTAGCTATCGTGATTTCTTCTTCTTGATCGGAGGGTAATTCTTCATTTTTCTCGGGAAAGATTCTAGTGGGAGTGGCGTATCCGCAACATCTGTCAATGAGATCTCTTGCTTCTATAGTAGACAGAGAGAAAGGAATGCGCCTCCTGAAGCTGCATTAAGGTCCCTTGCATCATTCTTAGTAAGACCCAGATAAAAATGTTGAAGAAGGATTGGGTCTGGAATACCAAGGTTTGGGCCAAAGTTGATAAGGTCATTAAAACGATCCCATGATGCTTTAAGAGACTCTTCTTTTTCTTGTTTAAAAATTAAAAGTTCTATATGAAGATGGGCTATTCGGAGGTGGGAAAGAAATAGGTACAAAAATTGGACATTAATGTTTCCCAATCTCCTTTCACTCTCTCTACGTTCAAGTAATACCACTGTTTAGATTTTTCCGTCAAAGAGTACGGAAAGAACTTCCAAGCGAAGGTATTATCGGATATGCCTTCCATACAAAAGCATCCCATAATTTCCTCAAACTTTAAGTAGGTGTGAGTGTGGGTTGGCCTCACCTTCCCCGAGAAGGCTAGTTCTGAACCATTCTTATATAACCCAAGCGTAGCTCATAGGACTTTGCTAGGATAGGCTCAAGATTCGGTTGCCTAAAAGCTTTCGCTTGAGGGGTATAAGATATTTATAGATAGGCGTGGAATTCATAATGAAAAGGGAAAGAAAAGAATAGATGAGTTAAAAAGATAAAAGAATAAAAGAAAAGAATATGATACAAGGATAAGGTAGATTCAAAGTCAACTCAAAGAACCGTTTCCCAACAACGGTAAAAAATGCTTGTTGGTATTTGATAAGCCCACGTAAATATTTATAATTTGTATAATCCATAAGCGCACGGATACCGGTGAGCACTTCACCGGGGAGAGGGTTTAAATATCGAATCCACGGGAAATGGGTGAGGGGGACTACGATCTAATCTTAACCCTGGGAGTAGCACAAGACTAAAAAGGTTGAGGGTATAGAGAGGTTTACTAAGATAGCTAAATCTTAATTTGGTAAGTGATGTTGATAATATTCTTATGGGGATGTACTCAAAGGAAAGTAAGACCGAAACTCACTATTCCCCAAAGTAACTTGTTCCTACTTAGTCCTATCCAACGGGATGTGGAATCCAAAGGAATCAATGGTACTTTTGTCAAATTACCACGAACTACCACGCTCGGAAGGAAGGTAGGGTGTATCTATGAGATACCCGAGCCTAAGCACCATGCTTACACTACGAATATTACCTTAACCTATTGCAATAGATTAAAGTACTCAAAAGAGAGACTCATAGACCAATAAGAATAAATATAAACAATATAACTTACTAAAAGAAGAAGTAGATTACCGAGTAATTCCAAATGTAGATTAACTTCCACCGAGGTACAAGTATGGAGATAGCACCGACAGGGCAAGCACTTCCTCCGATTCCTTCCCTCTCTATCTCTTGTTCTAAAGATTAGAACTAATGATAGCACCGACGGGTGCCCGGCACTTCCTCCGATTCCTTCCCTCTCTCTATCTCTCTTGTTCTAAAGATTAGAACTAATGAGTTCTAATCCTCTTATACTAACTCTTCTAATTGTAGCTCTATCGTGTCTTGATCACCGAAAAGGAAAACCCTATCAAGATACCTTTGCCTTGATCTCCCGGGTTCCTCTCAAGCCCGATCACCGAAGCTTGACGATCCACCATGTCCATCATCATCGTCCATGTTCATGATCATCATGCTCCTTGTCATCAACCTAATCCTATCTCAAGTCATACACTTAGAGCAAAGGATTAGTCCCACAAGTGTGTCAATCAATTGCCAAAAACCAAACATGAGATTTCAATCTCCCCTTTTTGGTAATTGATGACAACCAAAAAACACAAAGATTTGAAATAAAATTCAATTGAACTTGAATTGCTTGTCCATAGCATTTTGATCATGAATCAAGGATTGGACAAATATTTCAAGGTTCGGTTTTTGGTAGTAGTAGCTCCCCTACACATATGTGCTTCCATGTGTTTGGATCAAGTTGGCACATATGTATGGATAGAAATCTTGGGGAGAGATACTAATACCAAAAAGGATGCTAAGGTTCTAGAATTCGGACCTTTGAAGCGTGAAACCATCGGAGTCCTTAGCATCAATGTAACTAGACAATCATCAAAACTGAACATACCCCATGAGATCAACATTATAGGCTAAAATGTGAGCTTTGTCTAGATACATCCTATGCATGCTAGTTGGTCAATACACCAATCAATTTTTCAAAACTAGCATACACCAAGCAATCATGAATATTGAATTTAGATTGCACAATGCAACATTTCATTATGATCATGCACATACAAATGCACAAATAGTCTATGAGCTTGCTCCCCTATTTGTGTGATCCTTTTCAACATCTTTTGTGACTTATTTCTCCCCCTTTGTCAACAATCACCAAAAAGGTGTAAATGAGAGAAATCAAGTCAATCAAAGTATCACATGTGGTCTCATCTAGATCACTTGCCTTTCCATGTATTCAAGTTTGAACCAAGGACAAGCTTTTTCACACCTCATATATATAAGGGTTATCTTGCACCATGTTAGAATACACATCAATAGCGCATTTTCTAGAGTTGACACTAGGATTGCAAGCACATAAACATGTCATATGCCACCACTAGTTCATAGAACCAATCAAAGCTATAGTGGTGTCACACATACATTGAAATCATTTTGTTTTCCATGAACGAGCCTATAAAGCATGCATGATGTCTAGATGCACTAACAAGTCCTTAGCATATATGAATGCCATGACAACCAACTTTTACCTTGGGTTTGTCGAAGGAGAGGCATGTCATATAAGTGGGGTGCATCAACTCAAGTTGGGGAAGTCAATAATGTTCAATTCTCCCTTTAGCATGCAAAATCTTTTTCTCATCAAGTGGCTTGGTGAATATGTCGGCTAGTTGATCTTCGATTGCCAATGCCCATGATACAAATGTCACCCTTTTGTTGATGATCTCTTATGAAGTGGTGCCTTATATCAATGTGCTTTGTTCTTGGATGTTGAACGGATTTTGGGTCATTTTTCTTGCACTTTCATTGTCACAATACAATGGGACTTTGTCAAATGTGAATCCAAAATCCTTCAATGTTGACCTCATCCAAAGCAATTGAGTGCAACAACTTCCCGTACTAATGTATTCGCTTCGGCGGTTGAGAGAGCAACACTATTTTGCTTCTTCGAAGACCATGATACTAGTGACCTTCCAAGAAATTGACATGTGCCACTTGTGCTCATTCTATTGATCTTGCACCCTCCATAATCGAACCGAATATCCAATAAAATCAAACTTGGATCCCTTTGGATACCATCACTATGTAAAAAGGCCTCTACAATCGCGCGTTGAGGGCTTCTCTGATCGCGGCGCCGCTGCTTGTCTGCCTATTAGGGTCTCTAAATGTCGACTTTCTGAGACTGTCCAGAAGCGAAGCGCCCGCAAAAGCTTTAATACGAGGCCGGATTTCGCGGCGTCTCAAACTTCCGTCTGTAGTGAGCCCCTTGTTACACACGCGCCGTCGAACGCCCGTCGGTCCGGGGATTTGCTCGACCGTGGTCTACACAATATCTACGCACATGATTTCCTAAGATGCGCGATCGTACCTCTGGAAGCATCACGAGACCCGCGGCATCGACCATCGCATCGCAGCGTCAAAGTAGTGACGCCGGGTTATTAGCGCATACGATCAGAAGCCGTCGCACGGACCCATTTTACAAAACTGGCGTTCGCCAACAACGCGACATGTCGCACGCGCGTGCGGCGTACCACGCAGCGCCAGAATCGGGTTTTATCTTAGGCGTACGCCCGCCGGTGAACCGTCAGAAAAGCATTAGTAAAATACGGACCCGTCACAGGACGATAACCGACTGTAATACGGGCGAGTTACGGAACATACGCCAAACCCGTGTTCGTGGTTTACTCGCTTTCATTTATAGACGCAGCGCGTAGATTTACTGCCAGCCGTAGTTTACAGAACCCTTTTACGTAGACGTTCATTTTGTTCGCCACGTCTATAGCTTTCGCTTAGTTTACGTGACGCGCTTTTTTCAAGCGTGAATCGTTCCGCATTTTCAGGCGCTTGTAGCGGATGCTCGGCGTAGCTACCAGGAAATTACAGTCGTGTCCCTTTCGCATGTTGCGCCGAGGTTTCTATTTCAGACGCCGTTTACGGTGCTTTCGTAAACCGACGCCGAGACTACTGACGGTGGTTCCACGAGGCGCATCGGAAACAACACTGCCGTTAATAATTTAGATATTACGGACGGATTCACGCGACGTAAACTATTCAAAAAACCCACGGCGGCTCGTTAGCAGCGGTGGTATGTACTTATTTAGTTATTACGGATAGGTTAAGATGGGTCTGCATCGTGTCGCGGGGGACTAGAGACGCGTACATAGGTCCGATCACAAACAAATGGCGACGCTGCGGCATGGAAAATTCATGTGTATTTCTTAAAATTCATGTGTATCTCTCTGAAAATTCATGTGTATCTCGGAATGTTCTTCACACGGACATACCCAGTTGTTCAGGGGGCACGCCACACGATTGTTCACAACACAAATAACACAGTTCAAATGCATATATCCACACGATGCGTCATGCAAAAAGAAGGAAAAGCGAAGGAACTCACGGTTCACGAAATGAATACTAGCCGGGGTCGATGATCTCTTCCATAACAAACTTGGCGATCTCCTCTCTAATATCCTCCAAATTAATCAATTTCGGACAAATCAAAATCCTAATACAAAGAAAGGTAGGCATAAGTGTTCGCTTTTACACATGGTCTTTATTGCCAAACAAAGGTAGGCACATGATGGAGCCGCACTTCGAAGTTACCTCGTGATGGTCCGGATGAACTTGTTTCATCGCAGCCGAGAAGTGGTGGGCGTGTAGAACCCACATGTCTTTTCATCGATTTCGCGGCAGCTCTCGCAAACATATGAAACACGATGGTTATTCATCGAATGGAAACACGCACAGTGCGCGAGAACTCCAAGTGAAGCACTACTTCATCGTACATTCTTGTTTGGACCTCCATGCTTCTTGCACGAAACATGCTTGTTTGGACCTTGCCGCCCCGGGCCGTTGAGCCACGCGCCAGATTCTCGCCAGCTTGCACCGAGAGGCACTCGACATTCTTGTCATGCGAGCCACTCCCCGCATTCTCGCCCGCAGCGGCGCGAGGCAATCCGGTCATCCTTGCCTTGCGAGCCGAGTTTTCACATCGTTAGCCGATGCACTCGCAAGGCACTCGACCGTCATTGGCATGCGCAGCGAAGTCGCCGCATTCCCATCCATTGCAGACCGAGAGGGACTCGATCATTGCTATCATTCCCATTTAAGCCGCGTGTCATACGTCCTTTAGATTGACTTTCATTGAGGCGCGTAAGTAGGCACGTGGAGGTTTTGGGGCGGTAAAAGAAGAGAGCTTTAGGAATGCTACTGAGAAGACGGGCTCGCTCCACCGGATCATCTTACACATAGCTCGTCCAAGAGTTTTAATCTACTTTGTCGGCGGATCCAAAAGAGTGTAGCCTCAAAACCAGGAGTTACATGATCAATAAAAACAATAGAATGTCCTTCCAAAGATTGGTTGACCTTTAAGATGTAGTTGATTCGGGTATACCATTCCCCTTGCTACCTCAACGGATAACCTCGAAGTCTTCACCGCAAAAGGGTACATGGTGCCGACGTGGAAAGTATCTCAACTACAAAGATCCGCCGACCGCTTCGACGCTTGGTGCTCTTCACACCACCTACACGCTAGGGGTGTTGGCGTGCGATGAACCATGTCCTCCTCGATTCCAACGCCGCCACCTTAGCCGTGAGCTCATCTAGTTGAGGTCCAAACTCTTCTCTATATGCCGCCAACGCACACGGAGACTTCCTCTTTCGTACATGTCGGGCGCAAGTTTACCAAAACTTCCAACCGGTCATACTAGACATACCACGCACACGCCCTCGTAATGCGCTCACGGGGTGCCCGGGACCTCTGTGAGCATATCTCTTTCCCTTACACCGGTGCCCTCGAGAAGAAGCACGGGCGGTCTTCTCTAAAACCTTCTCGATAAAGACCGAGACTCTTCACCCGACCAAACAATTGCGGCCTTATTACCCGACACGGCCCAGATCGCACCGTGCACGCAAAAAAATGCCGGCGCGGTTCACGCTTGGAAATTCATGCCAAGGATTCTTGATGCTATTGTGGAGTAAGTAAGTGTCCTCCTTCTCCCCACACTTCGAACTTTGCCTCATAACCTCCTGTACCCGGCGGTGGTCATGCTTGTTCTTCTCCCTAAGCCGCTTGTATCTCTCACTTGTTGCGGTGCCTCTTTGCTGCTCTTACGCTTCAACGAAAGCTCCCCAATCGTCCTTGGTGATGTATGGGTGCTTCACCGTGGCATCCAACCCCTTCATGACGCAATTCCGCACTAGATCGCTTTTGAAGGTCCTAAAACTTTTGCCTACCGACCGCCACACAGTTTCATATATGCTATGCGCCTTAAGTTGCCTACAAACTCCAATGAATTCGGACACAGTTCTCAAATAACAATTCCTTTGTTGCGCGCTTAAGGAAGAGATCGAATATGTGAGCAAGGGGACCTTTTTGTCTAGCAATCGGACCAGCAAGTCTCTTCATTCTTAGCATGGCCACCTTCTCGCTGGGAAACCCGTTCGGCTTGAGCGCCGTGACAACTATCTTGCCTTCGCCACCTTTGTGTGTGTCCCCGACCCTCCGCTTTTGCACCGAAAAGCCGGATGGCTGCCCTCTCCAAATAAAAATCCCGAACGCCCCCGGTGGTACCATCATCTCTCTTGCCCCTCGTGGTACCATCATCTATCTCTTGCTGTCTCTTCATATGTAGCTCTCCAGCCATCCTCTAGAGAATAAGTTGTTTTATTGCCGGATGATGTTGTAAATGTGCCAAATGAGACACCTACATCAAACAGATTTAGGTTACCGGAGAAGTCAGCGGCTAGCACTAAAAAAAAAAGCTAACAATAAGTAGGGTTTGTATATCACATAGCTGCAGCTTAGCCTTACCATTTTCGAAAAGGTCGTCAACGGCCCAAAGACACACGCGACAAAGCTTCACCGGCAGTTCTAGGGCGAGGAAAAGGTACGTCATTGTTCTATCTTGAGCATGTATATTCATCTCTATAAATAAAATAAGCAGCAGTAGTTGCAGTTTTCTATGACAAAACCACAAGATAACAACATTATAGTAACACTTTCGTGTATCAAGTTCAGTATCTACAACTGAAAATATCCATGTGAGGATAAAATTATACAGTTCAATTCTGTAATAGGCTTTCTTATGAGGACTAAACAAACCACTGAGGCAGAGAACAAATAAAATGTCAAAAAAACTGGAAAGGAAGCCAGAAATGTGTTGGTTGTAATATGAATGAGACCATCCAACACCTTTTCCTAGATTGTCGGTCAGATTCAAAAACGGTATGGAGGATCATCTTTTATGCTACCGGCCTAAACCAGCCTAGATCTATATAAGCCATATGTTTGGTACATGGCTTACTACTCAGAATAAAAGGTTTAGAAACTTGATTTGGGTTGGCGTCACAGCTATATGCTGGGCCATTTGGCTATTTGTCGAAATGATATTATCTTTAACTTTCTCGTTGTCGAAGGTTATTTTCAGATGAGCCTATTGGTCGCGATAATCGAGCCCAGTTGCAGCGTGATGAACAGGACAAGAACACACTCTCGCTAATTAGCAGAAAACTAGAAGTGATTACTTTGGAGTTTCCCTATAGAGGGTGGAAGCACATTTATCATTTGCTTTAGTTCTCTTTATCCGTTTTAGAGACTTGTTTTGCTTTAGTTCTCTTTATCATTTGCTTTAGTTCTCTTTATCTGTTTTAGAGACAAGATAGTAGTAGTACTCGACAGAGAGCGATTAGTGTTCTCAAGCTTGTGTATTTATCTATGAAGAAAATAAGCGTGAGAATTATCACCTTTCCTCACTTCTGGCGACCGAAAAATTCAGGCGACACCGTTGATGCCTCTTTGTTGGATGGAAATCACCGAAGTAGCTTGGTCACCTGAAGCAGAGGTCCCAAACCCGGGTAAAGGAGGAGGGTTGCGTTAAGTTTGGAGAACTAGCGTAAAAATAGCCACTCTAATGGACAGAGGCACGAGATCACAAATTGCACTCCCTCCGTTCCAAATTGTAAGTCGCTTTGACTTTTTGGTTCGTCCATTTTGCTATGTATCCGGGCATATTATTGTATCTAGATACATAGCTAAATGGATGTACCAAAAAAAGTCAAAGCGACTTTACAAATTGAAGGAGGAAGTAGTTCAGGAATAGAAGAATATAAACAAACCGTAGTTTAGCAACAGTTCGTTTAGTAGAAAAAATTTACGTAAGACAAGATAGTTGTACTCGACGAAAGCAGTCGGTGTTCTTGAGCTCGTGTATTCATCTATGAAGAAAATAAGCAAAAAAGAATTATCGCCTTTCCTCACTAGGAAAACCGGAAAGGAAGCCGAAATGTGTTGGTTGTAAGATGAATCGGACCATCCAACACCTATTCCTAGATTGTCCGTATTCGAAAACGGTATGGAGGATCATCTTTTATGCTCTTGGCCTAAACCAACCCTAGATCTACATAAGCCATATGTTTGGTACATGGCTTACTAATCGAATAAAAGGATTAGAAACTTGATTTGGGTTGGCGTCCACGGCTATATCTTTGGGCCATTTTATTTGTCGAAACGATATTATCTTTAACAAAATGAAAGTTTTCTCGTTGTCGAAGGTAATTTTCAGATGAGCCTATTGGCTGCAAGACGAGCCCAGATTGTAGTGTGATGAACAAGACAAGAACACACTCTCGCTAATGAGCAAAAAAAAGTAGAAGTGAAAAGTGATTACTTTGGAGTTTCCTATAGAGGGTGGAAGCACATTTATCATTTGCTTTAGTTCTCTTTATCCATTTTAGAGACTTGTTTTGCTCTACCTTTTTATCCACTACTTGTAATAACTTGTCGTAGGTACATCCTCGGATGTAGAGGCCGGATGTTTTTCTCATCCATTATCTAAAAAAAAAGCTTCGTCGCCTGAACAGATTTGAAAATTATAGTCACCTGAAATTAGCAAGGCCCTAATATTATGCGTTCAATTACGTAATAGGCGTCTGTGAGGACTACACAATCCACGAGAGGCACTGGATCACAAAAAATTGCACTCCCTCGCGTTCCAAATTGTAAGTCGCTTTGACTTTTTTTTGGTTCGTCTATTTTGCTATATATGTCCATGCATTTTATTGTATCTAGATACATAGCTAAATGGATGTACCAAAAAAGGATGTACCAAAAAGTCAAAGCAACTTACAAACCGAAATGGAAGAAGTAGTTCAGGAATAGATGAATATAAACAACACAGTAGTTTAGCAACAGTTCGTTTTAGTAGGAAATTTTTGTAAGACAAGATAGTAATAGTACTTTCTACGTATTCGCCGAGTGTTCTTGAGCTTGTGTATTCATCTATGAAGAAAATAAGAGAATTATCGCCTTTCCTCACTAGGAAAACCGGAAAGGAAGCCAAAAATGTGTTGGTTGTAATATGAATCGAGACCATCCAACACATTTTCCTAGATTGTCCGTGATTCGAAAACGGTATGGAGGATCATCTTTTATGCTACCGCCTAATCCGGCCTAGATCTATATAAGCCATATGTTTGGTACATGGCTTACTAATCGAAATAAAAGGATTAGAAACTTGATTTGGGTTGGCGTCACGCCTATATCTTCGGGCCATTTAGTATTTGTCGAAACGATATTATCTTTAACAAAATGAAAGTTTTCTCGTTGTCGAAGGTAATTTTCAGATGAGCCTATTGGCTGCGTAATCGAGCCCGATTGCAGCGTGATGAACAAGACAAGAACACACTCTCGCTAATTAGCGTAAAACTAGAAGTGAAAAGTGATTACTTTGGAGTTTCCTATAGCGGGTGGAAGCACATTTATCATTTGCTTTAGTTCTCTTTATACATTTTAGAGACTTGTTTTGCTCTACCTTTTTATCCACTACTTGTAATAACCGGGCGTGTACATCCTCGGATATAGATGCCGGATGTTTTTCTCATCCATTATCTAAAAAAAAGCTTCGTCGCTCGAATGCATTTAAAAATTTCAGTCACACGGAAATTAGCAAGGCCCTAATATTATACTGAGTTCAATTGTAATAGGCGACTGTGGAGGACTACACAATCCACAGAGGCACAGATCACAAAAATTGCACTCCCTCCGTTTCCAAATTGTAAAGTCGCTTTGACTTTTTTGGTTCGGTCCATTTTGCTATATATCCAGGCATATTATTGTATCTAGATACATAGCTAAATGGATGTACCAAAAACGTCAAAAACTATTTTACAAACCGAAATGGAAGAAGTAGTTCAGGAATAGATGAATATAAACAAACCGTAGTTTAGCAACGATTCGTTTAGTAGGAAATTTTGTAAGACAAGATAGTAGTAGTACTTTATGCAGTCGCCGGTGTTCTTGAGCTTGTGTATTTATCTATGAAGAAAATAAGCAAAGAGAATTATCGCCTTTCCTCACTAGGAAAACTGGAAAGGAAGCCAAAAATGTGTTGGTTGTAATATGAATGAGACCATCCAACACATTTTCCTAAATTGTCCGTGATTCGAAAAACGGTATGGAGGATCATCTTTTATGCTAATGGCCTAAACCAGCCTAGATCTACATAAGCCATATGTTTGGTACATGGCTTACTAATCAGAATAAAAGGATTAGAAACTTGATTTGGGTTGGCGTCCACGGCTATATATTTGGGCCATTTGGTGTTTGTCGAAACGATATTATCTTTAACAAAATGAAAGTTTTTCGTTGTCGAAGGTAATTTTCGGATGAGCCTATTGGCTGCGATGCTGAGCCCGGTTGCGGCGTGATGAACAAGACAAGAACACACTCTCGCTAATTAGCGTAAAACTAGAAGTGAAAAGTGATTACTTTGGAGTTTCCCTATAGCGGGTGGAAGCACATTTATCATTTGCTTTAGTTCTCTTTATCTCTTTTTAGAGACTTGTTTTGCTCTACCTTTTTATCCACTACTTGTAATAACCGGTCGTGTACATCCTCGGATATAGATGCCGGATGTTTTCTCATCCATCCATTAAAAAAAAAAGCTTCGTCGCTGAGCGTATTTGAAAATTTTCACCACCGGAAATTAGCAAGGCCCTAATATTATACGATTCATTTCAGTAATAGGCGCCTCGTGAGGACTACACAATCCACGAGGCGCGATCACAAAAATTGCACTCCCTCCGTTCCAAATTGTAAGTCGCTTTGACTTTTTGGTTCGCCCATTTTGCTATATATCTAGATAGCGACTTACATAGCTAAATGGATGTACCAAAACGTCAAAGCGACTTACAAACTGAAAATGGAAGAAGTAGTTCGGGGAATAGATGAATATAAACAAAGCGTAGTTTAGCAACGGTTCGTTTAGTAGGAAATTTTGTAAGACAAGATAGTAGTAGTACTCTACGTAGCCGTCGGTGTTCTTGAGCTTGTGTATTTATCTATGAAGAAAAATAAATAAGCCGAAATTATCGCTTTCTTTCCTCACTAGGAAAACGGAAAGGAAGCCAAAAAATGTGTTGGTTGTAATATGAATGAGACCATCCAACACATTTTCCTAAATTGTCCGTATTCGAAAAGCGGTATGGAGGATCATCTTTTATGCTAATGGCCTAAACCAACCCTAGATCTACATAAGCCATATGTTTGGTACATGGCTTACTAATCGAATAAAAAGGATTAGAAACTTGATTTGGGTTGGCGTCCACGCCTATATCTTTGGGCCATTTTGGTATTTGTCTAAACGATATTATCTTTAACAAAATGAAAGTTTTTCGTTGTCGAAGGTTATTTTCGGATGAGCCTATTGGCTGCGATGCTTCGAGCCTAGTTACAGCGTGATGAACAAGACAAGAACACACTCTCGCTAATTAGCGTAAAACTAGAAGTGATTACTTTGGAGTTTCCCTATAGAGGGTGGAAGCACATTTATCAGTTGCTTTAGTTCTCTTTATCTTTTTTAGAGACTTGTTTTTGCTCTACCTTTTTATCCACAACTTGTAATAATTGGTCGTGTACATCCTCGGATGTAGAGACCGGATGTTTTTCTCGTCCATTATCGAAAAAAAAAAAAAACGTCGCTGATTTGAAAATTTTAGTCACCGGAAATTAGTAAGGCCCTAATATTATACTGAGTTCAATTCTATAATAGGTATTTGTGAGGACTACACAATCCACGGAGGCACATATCACAAAAAATTGCACTCCGCCGTTCCAAATTGTAAGTCGCTTTTGACTTTTTGGTTCGTCCATTTTGCTATATATCCGGGCATATTATTGTATCTAGATACATAGCCAAATGGAAGTACCAAAAAAGTCAAAGCGACTTACAAACCGGGAAACGGAAGAAGTAGTTCAGAATAGAGGAATATAAACAACACGTAGTTTAGCAACAGGTTCGTTTAGTGGGAAAATTTTTGTAAGACAAGATAGTAGTAGTACTTTCGGCGGAAGCGGTTAGTGTTCTCAAGCTTGTGTATTCATCTATGAAGAAAATAAGCGGCCGGTAATTATCACCTTTCCTCACTTCCCGGCGACCGAAAAATTCAGGCGACACCGTTGATTTATTTGTTGGATGGAAAAATCAAGTAGCTTGGCCACGAACGAGAGGTCCCAAACCGGGTAAAAGGAGGAGGGTTGCGTTAAGTTTGGAGAACCCGGCGTAAAAAATAGCCACTCTAATGGACAGAGGCACGGATCACAAAAATTGCACTCCTCCGTTTCCAAATTGTAAGAAATTCGCTTTGACTTTTTGGTTCGTCCATTTTACTATGTATCCGGGCATATTATTGTATCTAGATACATAGCTAAATGGATGTACCAAAAAAGTCAAAGCGACTTTACAAACCGGCGGAGGAAGTAGTTCCGAATAGAAGAATATAAACAAAGCGTAGTTTAGCAACAGTTTCGTTTAGTAGGAAAATTTCGTAAGACAAGATAGTTGTACTTTCGATATAGAGCGCCGGTGTTCTTGAGCTCGTGTATTCATCTATGAAGAAAATAAGCAACAAATTATCGCCTTTCCTCACTAGGAAAACGGAAAGGAAGCCGTAAATGTGTTGGTTGTAATATGAATGAGACCATCCAACACCTATTCCTAGATTGTCCGTGATTTGAAAAACGGTATGGAGGATCATCTTTTATGCTCTTGGCCTAAACTGCAGGACTAGATCTACATAAGCCATATGTTTGGTACATGGCTTACTAATCGAATAAAAGGATTAGAAACTTGATTTGGGTTGGCGTCACGCCTATATGCCGGGCCATTTGAAAAATTATTTGTCGAAACGATATTATCTTTAACAAAATGAAAGTTTTCTCATTGTCGAAGGTAATTTTCAGATGAGCCTATTGGCTGCGATCCGAGCCCGATTGCGGCGTGATGAACAAGACAAGAACACACTCTCGCTAATTAGCGTAAAAACTAGAAGTGAAAAGTGATTACTTTGGAGTTTCCCTATAGAGGGTGGAAGCACATTTATCATTTGCTTTAGTTCTCTTTATACATTTTAGAGACTTATTTTGCTCTACCTTTTTATCCACTACTTGTAATAATCGGCTATGTACATCCTCGGATGTAGAGGCGGATGTTTTTCTCATCCATTATCTAAAAAAAAAAAAAGCTTTCGTTTCTGAACAGATTTGAAAATTTAAGTCACACGGAAATTAGCAAGGCCTTAATATTATATGTTCAATTCAATTCAGAAGGCTGTACCTGTGAGGACTACACAATCCACAGAGGCAACAGATCACAAAAATTGCACTCCCTCCGTTCCAAATTGTAAGTCGCTTTGACTTTTTGGTTCGTCCATTTTGCTATATATCCGGGCATATTATTTTTTTTAGAGAAAAGGTTTCCCCTGCTTTCATTCAAAAGCAACACAAAACATTCGTGTTCAGTTGCGGGCGCACTGGCGCACACCGACTCACGCAACACCTCGGGTTGCGGACTCGAACTTAACGCACCACTCGTGCTCATGATCACCTCACCGGACAAGCTACTATTATTACAACCCGATAAACAATTCTCCGGACTTCCTGCGGATAGGGAGCACCCGATGGATCCCACCGTGATGAAGACGCCCGTTGAAGTCCACTCGATCGCGGCGGTCGCTGGAGATTTCTTCCAACCTTAACACCACACTCTCTAGCTGGATCTTCACTTCTTCCTTGAACAGGATCAAACCCCGGCCTCGAAGCATCTTTGTTAGCTTTACCCACACCATCTTCACGCCAAATCCATACGATTGCCACGAAAAATAAATCTCATTACGTAATTTCCACAAGGACCACAAAAAAATAGCCGAGGCAATTGTGTTAATAATCAGGTTTTTCTTGTTGGACAACCATCGAAGTTGTAAATGATTCATAGTCTGGCGCCAATATCAACATTTAACGGATCGAAATTGTCCTCCAAATAACAGAGGCAACACAAACACTTAAAGAACGGATGTGTGATAGATTACGATTCAAAGCACAGAATAAACGGTGAGATCGAAACTTCTCTTCTCTTATTCAAGTTGTCCCTAGTCGGTAGTTTATTATGAGGCGGCAACCAAAGGAAAAATCGAACTCTTGGTGGAGCAGGTTAATTTCCAAACCGCACGGACATACATAGGGGTAATCCCTCTCAAGTTTATAATTGCATACAAGGACCGAGCTGAGTAAACACCTTTAGAGGAGTAAGACCAAAGAATCTGGTCTGGTTCATTATTGAGCCTAATATCCTCAATGAGACTACATAGATCAAACCACATGCTCATTTGATATTCTGACACATTTCTCCTAAAGGAGAGCCTAAGCTCCACTCCATCCCAAACTTGGTTAACGTTTTACCATCTTTGTTCATTGATGATATAAAGTGGCCAAAAATTATTGCCGGACTAGTGTTACCTATCCACCGATCTTCCCAAAACCTTATCTTCTTACCATCTCCCACAACCCATCTAACTCCCATGAAAGCTACTCCGGAGGCCCATAAAACTCCCTTCCAAAAGGGAGAGGTGCTTGACTTCGGACAACAAAACATGTTGGGGTCATTGTTTTTGTACTTGGAGTCTACAATTTTAACCCAAATTGCCTCCTTATTCGGATGGTATCTAAAGATCCATGATGACAATAAGGCCAAGTTTAAACTTCTTAAATCGGGTATACCTAGCCCCCCCATATCCTTGTCTTGGGCAACCAATTTGCCAGGTTAGCTAGGTGGTACCGTGGTTCTCTTCGATGTTGTCCCATAGAAAGTGGCTCATATGTGAATTCAACATATCAATTGCCCACCTTGGGAATTTAATGATGGATAATGTGTAAATGGGAATACTAGCTAGACAAGGCTTTCAAAAGCACCAAGCCTAGCGGCATAAGACAACAAAATGCGCCCCTTCCAAAGAAGCACTCCTTTTCATAACTTTGTCAATAATTGGTTGAAGGTCTTCTTTTTAGTTAGTACATAACTTCCGGGCATATTATTGTATCTAGATACATAGCTAATTGGATGTACCAAAAAAGTCAAAGCGACTTACAAACCGAAATGGAAGAAGTAGTTCAGAATAGATGAATATAAACAAACCGTAGTTTAGCAATAGTTCGTTTAGTAGGAAATTTTTGTAAGACAAGATAGTAGTAGTACTTGACAGAGAGCGCTTAGTGTTCTCAAGCTTTTGTATTCATCTATGAAGAAAAATAAGCGAGAATTATCACCTTTCCTCACTTCGGGCGACCGAAAAATTCAGGCAACACCGGATGATGCGTTGATGCCTATTTGTTGGATGGAAATCACCAAGTAGCCGTCACCGAACGAGAGGTCCCAAACCCGGATAAAGGAGGAGGGTTGCGTTAAGTTTGGCGAACCGGCAGAAAAAAAAATAGCCACTCTAATGGAGAGAGGCAATGGATCACAAAAATTACACTCCCTCCGTTCCAAATTGTAAAAAGTCGCTTTGGCTTTTTGGTTCGTCCATTTTGCTATGTATCCAGGCATATTATTGTATCTAGATACATAGCTAAATGGATGTACCAAAAAAGTCAAAGCGACTTTTACAAACCAAGCGGAGGAAGTAGTTCAGGAATAGAAGAATATAAAATGCATCGTAGTTTAGCAACAGTTCGTTTAGCAGAAAATTTTTGTAAGACAAGATAGTAGTAGTACTCGTGCAGCGGTTAGTGTTCTCGATCTTGTGTATTCATCTATGAAGAAAATAAGCGGCCGTAATTATCACCTTTCCTCACTTCGTGGCGCATCGAAAAATTCAGGCGATTAGGACCGGATGGCGCGTTGATGCCTCTTGTTGGATGGAAATCACCAAGTATCCATGTGAGGCTAATATTATACGATTCAATTCTGCAATAGGCAGCCTAATAGGACTACAAGAACTACGAGTCACGTAACACAAAATAAATTAAATGTAGTTCAGAATAGAATAGTATAGACAAACCAAGTAGTTTAGTAACATTTCATTTAATAGGAGCAAGTCATTGTTCTTGAGCATGTATATTTATCTATAAAGAAAATAGCAGTAGTAGTTAGTCTATTAAAAAAAAAAAAACACAAAGGTAACAACATTAATGTAGTAGCCAGTTGTCAAGTTCAGTATGTACAACTCAATACATCCATCCGAGGATACAGTTATACGATTCAATTCGTAATAGGCAAAGTGTATGAGGAGTAGACGAGAGCCTGTTCGCTTGTTCTTGCAATCTTGCTTCATCTTGTTTTAGCTTATTCTCTCACAGGATACTATTAAACAAGTGAACAGGCTCTCAGGGCAATGATCACCAAAAGAAAAGGTAGTTTAGGAATAGTGAAGTATAAAGAAACTATAGTTTCGTGGCGGTTCATTTAATATGCACATTTTTGTATGACAAGATACCTATAGTACTCTATGGGCAGTCGTGTTTACTTGAGCACGCATATTCATCTATAAAGAAAATAAGCGGAAGTGGATAACAACAACATTGTAGTTATATATAGTAGCAAATCGGACACGGTAGCAAATTGAGGTGTCAAGTTCAAGTATGTACAACTCAATTATATCCATATTATGAGGATAAAATTATAGTTCAATTCTCAGACGTAATAGACAAGATGTGAGGACTAGTCGATTGTTCGCTTGTGCTTGCTTCATCTTGTTTTCAAACTTATTCTCTCTCACGCATTATAGAATACTATATATTAAACACAAGCGAACAAAGGCTTCAGAGGCACGTATCACGGAAAAAAAAAAAAAGGTAGTTCGGGGAATAGTGGAATCTAACAAACTGTAGTTCAAGCGAGGGGCATAGACAAGATTGATGGGCTAGATATCAAACCCTAGAATGGCCGGCCGACCTGGTGGAGGAAGAAGCCGCCAGAGAAGGAGGTCATTTGGCGGAAGCGGCGCCGACTTGAATGGCGCGAATGCGTCGGCGGTGGTATTGGAAACCCTAGAGTCGCCCTTTGTGAGGAGGAGTGTGGCTAGGAACCAAACACTCCCGATCGAAATGAATCGCCCGCCTGTGACGAGGCGGTAAAATTTTTTTCGATTTTGTAAAGGCTCGGGCGTAAAAATCGTAAGCGAAAAATTAGGCGGGCCCAAGTAAGCCGTTTCGGCTTATTTTGGCTGATTGAATAGTATTATTTATGTGAAAGAGAAGCCACTTCACCGCACCGGGCGTGTGGTGGGGCCGCCCCTGTCGGGGTCATAGTGCACACCCGTGGAGGGGCCGCCCCTGTTAGGATCTACTACTGCGTTTGCTCTCCCTCCGTATCAGACCGCTTCGCCTCTCGCGATTCATTCCATCTCTCGCTCTCTTCCATCCCTTCTCCCGCTCGAGCTCGAGCCCGATGTCTCGGCCTCCTTTGGCGGAGTCGTGCGGGAGGTGGACGGGGCGAGGAATAGGGCTTCAATGGGATCCGGTTGGTGAGCTCGGCAGGTTCAGCTCATCGGTTGTCGGACCGCGGTCTTGCTCGGGTGGTGGAGGCGCGGACCAAGAAGGATGGTGATAACCGAGGCCGACTCTACTTCAAGTGTGCTAGGAAATGGGGTGAGTATTTCGCTCGTAGTGTTGACGTGTTGTCCCGGGCCTCCCCCGCCCCTAGTTTTGCACTAATTTGTGTGCCTGTTTTTCAAGCACCCTAATAAGCGGCAGTGTCATTACTACCGATTTGAAAGGGAATACTTCTAGGTCTTGAAGGATCTTGGCATCATAGTTGTTCGCCCTTCGAATTGGAAAGAGGAGTTGGTCTTTGGATGAAGAAGAAGCTTCAGCGGGCGGTCCAAGTGGTGACACCAAGAAGAAAAACTTGGAGCGAATTTGGAGGACATGATGAGGAAGACGAACATGTTTATTATTCTGTCTCTTTGTCCGTGTTGTCATTGGATGTAGCCTCGATGTACTCCCTCCGCCCCTTTATGTGTGTCGCCCGAAACGTGTTTGTGAGAGAAACACGTTTTCTAGAGACAAACATTTAGGGACAGAGGGAGTATGTTGTAAACATGTAATGCCCGATGCAATGTTATTATTGTGGTAATTTGCGAATATCACAACACGCCGCTGCAATGCTTGGTGTCAAGATTCTCGCACCGTGAAAAGTCAATCGAGTGGAGTGGATCCACCCGGTGCTTTAATAGGGATGTCATCCGTTGACCAAGCGTTGTAAAAGGCGTGAGTGATACTCCCTCCGTTCATAAAAAAAAACGTAATTTTTTTACCTTTTCAAAATCTAATTTGACTATTCGTCTTGCTCAACATATTTGTGTAAATTCCAAAATAAATTAGCTATTATTATAATATCTTTAATGATCTAATAAGTCATAACAAAATTGATAATATTTATATACATTATTCAAATAAAACGAATGGTCAAATTAGATTTTGAAAAGGTCAAAGAATTGCGTTTTTTTTTGGTTGGACGGAGGGAGTACTCCACGCTTTGCCGACCGCATGGGTTCGCAGAACTACACTCTACGACACGCGATACTAAAAAGCGGCGTGAGTAATAAAGCGACCGCCCGCGGCCGAGTCTACTACTCTACTCTACGACGTCGTCCGCCACCTCGACCTCTCCGCGCGCGCGAATTGGGCGCGAACTCACTTCCGCGCCGGCTACATCTATCTCGCCCGCCGCTATAAGCTTAGCTTCACGCGCCGCCTTCCCGATTACCACCACGCGCCGGCCCGGTCGCCCTCGCCGCGCACCATGCGGCGACTTCCGTCGGAGATGCTTGCATTGGTTGCCATCCGCGCCGCCAAGGAGGCGAAGGATCCCATGGACGACCTCACCATTCACGCCGCACTGTAGTAGGGATGGCGAGAGGTGTGCGGCGACGCCATGGTGGGACGGAGCATCCCACCGGAGCCGGTTTTCCAACGTAACGGGAATGGTGTACCGTCACCAATCTCGCCATCGCCGGCAACCCGAGGCGTGTTTCGAGCAAGCCTGCCCGCCGTTTCGCCGATGGCCGCGACTGCGCCGCACTTCGCTTGACATGCTGCGCGGCGCCGCCGATGTGGGCATGAACAAACCCCGTGCATTACACGCCCTTGCTCTCTACAAGATGAACACCGGCGCCGATGACGGCGACATCGCCACGAAAGGTGTTCTGCGGGATCGGCGGCGACGCGGTGACGGCGGCGGCGTGGGGCACCGATAGAATCGCATGCCTCCGTGCGAGGCAATAGCGGTGTTGAGCGACGAAGCTGATGGTGGCGCCGTATCCAGGTTTTCGGTTTCTCCGTCGTCTCCTTGCTCGGCCCAACCACGGTGCCTCGCCAACACGGGCATCTTCGATGCGGCGTGCGGGCTGTGGCGATATTGCCGGATTGTCGGAGTCGAGCGTGGGGAAGTCAACCGTGGGGAGTGTCTTGCGGCTGGGCGGGATCGGCCCGGCGAGTCTACTTTGTTCTTCGTTGATGGCTTGTGGGCATGAGTGTACTTCATTCTTCCAATGCGGGGAGTTGACTCACGGTGATTGCGGTGACGCCTAGCTAGATATAACAACTTTTGGTAGCTTTTGGAAGTGTGCACGCGTCGTAGGTGATGCATATATGGTGTGCATATGTTCGATCCTTACCTAGCGGTGATGTTCAAGAAACGTAGATCCGGATGGAACGAAGACCGAGATGTTTTAATTAGTTGTAATATAATCCGTGTGTTATAATGCTCACTGTTTCGGTGTCTACCATTAATTCGCCGCCGCCACGCAGCCCATGGTCGCCAGCGAGCACACCCCGGCATATATGGCTATAGTTAGCCGCCTCTGGGCTGAACTCTCTCCCTTCTTTCTTACCTTGCCACCTCGAGGCTCGTTGGCTTGAAGGCGTGCTATTCTCGTGTCGTTGAGGTCACCTTTGAACGCTGCCGTGTCCCGCCGGTTCACACGCCGCCGCCGGCCGCGTTCGCTAGCGCTCACCACGGCAACAACCCCTCGGGCGACCGCCCCCGCCTCGACCGAAGTTTTGAAAACCGTTTACGCCGCACTCCCGATGCCTCCATATCCCGCCCATGTAACCTCGGCCCCCCCCTCGCCCGCCGGAGAGTGCCTCGCTCCACCGCGCGCCCGCCCGCCGCTAACGCCGGGCGCCGAGCTCGCGGTAGGCGGAGCCCATTCAAACCCGCTCATCCGATAGCATAGATAGGAACGCTAGGTTCTCGGGGATCACGGTGTTCATCCTCCCGTCGCTAGAGACATCATCTCCGTGTGCCGCACCATGATGGACTTCTCCTCGAAGAGGGGTGATTCACCGTTGGCGCGGTTTCTAAGACGAGGGAACAAGAGAACGCAAATGATAGAAAAAGATTGACACGCATCATATTAATTAAACCGATACAAGGAAACAGCTATAGCGAGCTAATAGCGGGCTATAGCGAGAGCGGCTAAATTGTACTTACATGAATAGAAATAGCGGCACCCCGCCTCGAAAGGCTATAGCGGGCTATTTAAAAAATGTAGTGTACGGGGCTCAAAAACTCTAATTTTCCTTTTTAATCTCTGGTCAAAACTTGTAACTAGTCTTTCTCCCTCATAGTAACTCCAAAATTGATGGTTTTTCTTTCTAATTTTTTTTTTTTTAAAATCATGCTCTATCGAGCGATTGTATTATTATTACTTGTATTACTACTAGCAAATATGCCCTGCGTTGCGTTGCAAAGGGAGAAACAAAATCAAATATTTACGACTAACAATGTTATTTTTTATGAAATTTGAAATATAGAATTTATTTGTTTAGGATAATGATTTATATTTAATCTATACTCTTTTCGGATCGGCTTTGGAGTAGATTGTCTAAGGGTGTTACATGCCCTTAAACATGATTACACTCACACGATTGAAAAGAACTTAACAAAATTTCAATTATCATTTTTTTATTTGGTTTTGATTCTATATGGATTTTATAAGTCATAGTCAATTTGTTCATTGTTTGATAAAAGATAAGAAGCTAACAAAACACTTTGTATTGGGAAATCCTCATGTCTATATAAATCTTGATCAACTTTTACAATCATTTGTTTATATTTCTTTTTGCATCTTTGCTCATGAAACCCTCCATTTTTTTCTCTTCTTGACATTAGGCCCATGCCCTGAATTAGATCACAAACTATTGAAAGTTGGAAGTCTCTCCACCGACGACAAAGATGTATGCATGCATGTGGGTATGCGTGCATGTGGCCTCTTCTTCGATCTTATGACGGCTACTTTTGCATGCTGCTTATCAAACTCGGTGCGATGGCTAGGCACTACTCTTATTAGACTCGAAGTTTTAATGATTTGGTGGATCATATATACCCTTGTATCATCACACGATTCACACGTAACAATAGATCCGTGTGAGGTCGCTAGGGGACATAAAAAGAAATAGGGCGAAAAAAAAAAGGGTGAAAAATGTGATGGTAGAAATTTTGGCACTTTATCATGTATACTTGTATTCTTGTACGTCATGACGTATTGTCAAATCACCGCCCGCCGAGTTGCTTGCGTAATAGACTCTAATACAATCCTATTTTATCACGCCTTGGCACACGGGATCAAATACTTGGACCCACTTATTTTCGGTATTTTCATGGACTTTCTTAAAGTCCCGCATAGATACTGAAGAGAGGTGAAAGAAAACGATGGTGAAAAAAAGTGGCGTAAATTTTCGTGTTTTAATAGTAGGTATATAGATTTGTCATGTTTCATCAATAACATTTGAAATTTGAATTTCAAAATTACAACTTCAAACAACATTTTTGGAGCATCTAATGATTTCAGCAGAAGAAGTCATGAACATATAAAAGTTGTACAACTTCTTATGATGTACACCTTTTACATCGGGTCATTTCTTCACCCGACGACGCCACGGTAACATTGTTCACAACATTTACACATCCACATATAGTTTATATGAAACTACGAGAGACATCTCTAAGATTTGTGAACAATGTCTAACACTATGTCGGATGGGGAAACAACCAAATTAAAATAAGAATTAGTGAACGTAGTGCCGAAAAAAGTTACTGCACACGGCCGGGAACAAGGAGTCCGGTAGTAGTGAGCGTCCGTCCTTCGTTTCGTCGGCCCCCGCCGGTGCCTCGGCCGGCTGGTGCTGATTTGTTGTGTGAGAAAATTACTACCGGGCCGGGTGCTTTTGTGAGAGAAAACACTCTTGGCTGGTGGCTTGAACCGGAAAAATGATATCAAAGTCACTGCAGATCACCTTCGCGTGACTGCAAAGAAAGATGGACGGAATGACGGTGGCGCACGTGGGCCCCCATTCTACAAAGGTGTGTAGGATACGCAAAGGATTCACATGCAAGGGTGTGTACAGACGCGCTTTGTGTAAGTATAGATGAGTTCAGAGGAAAAGGCGCCGCCCCAATTTTTTCGCCGCAATGCGTCATGTCGCCATTATTACGGAGTGCACCCGGCCGGCCCGATCATTAAGGGCGTGTTTGGTTGCCTGTGTGGCATCCCAGCCTGGCTCGCATGGCTCAGCCTGGCCAGGTTAATTTGGCCGCCAAATGCATGCAACAGGCCCCTCTGTTTGGTTGCCTGCATGAACCCAACCGTGCTAGCTAGAGTCCGTTGTTTGGTACCGTGCATTTTGCGTGAGATTTAAATTTGTGCATGCTTGGTTGTTGTTTGGTTGCTCGCATACATGCTAGTTGCATCACATTCAAATTGTCACAAGCTACAAGCCGATCACAATAAAAGTAACTAGTCTTTTACCATAGCTTCCAAACTAAAAACCCTATGACTACAACAATAATTAGGACTACTACGAGCACTAGTAAACGGTGCCACCGATCTCCAACGGGTGGGTTTTACGTGTGGATTAACAAGTGGTAGTAGAAGGGGTGGATCCACGGCGGTCCACGACCAACCGCAAAAGCTTGCTCGGCCTCCACTTTTGTGTTATATTTCCTCTAGCAATTTCCCCGAACCTATACTTGCTCGTGGTGCTTCTTTCCAGGGTTGAGTACACCCTGTGTTCCTCGCCATGATGAACCACATACCATGCCATTGCCGAAAAAAGAAACAAATTATAGGAAACATAACACAAGATGGCTTATGTGTGCTCGAGTTCATGTAGAAACATCATTGGCTAGGTCATGTGCTCGCATTATAGGAACAATGATCACAGCCCTAAGGCATGTGCTTAAAGTATAGGAAAAACATCACGGGCATATAGGGCATGTGCTCGATTTTTGAAAAAAAAAAAAACAGTAATAAGGCATATGTAATCCCGGGCTAGGGTTTCAAGAACAAGGAGAGAGGAAAAAAAATCACCGAGAGAGGAGAGGGCTCGAGATCCACCGCCACAACACACAAGAGAGAGAGAGAGAGAGAGAGAGAGAGGCCTCGGATCCACGATTCACAAAGAAAGAACAAATTGAGAGGGGAGAGAAAAACCGACCGGTGGCGAAGAACTTCGAGCTGGGCGGGAAAGAGCAGGAGGAGGGAGCGAGAGGGCTATATAGGCAGAGATTGGCGCGAAGGGAGGAGGAAACCCTAGAGAGTTGTCATCTCCAGCGGCCAAAATCGCTGAGCGCGCGCAAGACGCAGGGAGCACCTGAGCGAGCCCGCCGGGAGGAACGCCGATTCGGCCGTTCCTCTCGAGCCCGGCCGTGGAGCACTTTTTGCACGAAAGGGAGCCCGGGCTCGGGGGCAGAGCAGGTAACCAAACACCGGATCAGACGACGGAGCCCCGGCCGGGGCATATCCGGGGCACCAAACACACCTTAAAATCCCACGTCTCGCACTTCGCAGACCGCATCCAGACTGGTTTAACTCACCCGCGATATCGCTGGCTCGCCCAACCGCGCCGAACCGCTGAGCCGCCAGACCGCATATGGAGACATGCTTGCAGAGGCCTTCTGACTCAAGAACTCTGATTTTTCTTTTTAACTGCGGGCCAAAACTTGTAACTAGTCTTTCTCCCTCATAGTAACTCCAAATGTGATAGTTTTTCTTTCTATTTTTTAAAGAATAATGCTGTATATATCAAGATATTCTTCATCGCTATTACTTTTGTCATGTTTTATTGAGAACATTTGAAATTTGAATTTCAAAATTACAACTTCGCACAACATTTTTGGTTCATCCAATGATTTCAAAGAAAAGAAGTCAAGCACGTAAAAGTTGTATAACTTCTATGGCTATCGCACTCATGTTTCTCTATTTACTTCCTCTATGCATCCTAGTCATCAAGATTCCCTTCTTTTTACAAAGACTTCCTCCCCGCACTCATCTCTTCTTTACATCTCTACTCTATACCAATTACCATTAGTGGGACCCACTTATAATTTTATCCAAATATATCCTTGTGAGATTTTGTTTTGAAGGATTTATTTAAACGTAATTTAATTGGTGCAATCGGATTTTAATTTGGATTTTTCATTTGCAAGTTATAGCATATTTTAAGTTAGATAAATGGTAGGGCCCACGAGTGCATGCTCTTCCCTCCCCACTCTCTCTCGACAAGGCGACAAAGCACCTTCGCTATAGTACGCGACCGGCGGCAGCACCAAATATGGCGGGGTTCCCCGCTTCCCGTGTGCCACCTAGCCAATAGCGCATGCCGGTGCAGCCTATTTTTTGTCAGTAAAATCCGACGTGGTGTGTGCAGGGGAGGTTTACGGCCCCCAGTGCACCTTTTATATTGGCCATTTCTTCATCCGACGATATGCAGCGGTAACATTGTTCACAAGATTTACACATATCTCATATATAGTTGATGAAACTATGAGAGAGATTTCTAAGATTTGTGAACAATGTCACTAGCACTACGATGTCGGATGGGGAAGCGCCAACTTTTGTTTCCCCTCACGCCCGTGAGCTTCCAACAAGAACCCTAATTTTTCTTTTTAATCTATGGTCCAAACTTGTATAACTTCTTAAGATGTACATATTTTATGTAGGTCATTTATTCATATGATGATGTCGCAGTAACACCGCCCACGAGATTTACACATGTGTCATAGAGTTTATGAAAGTAGAAGACAAATTTCTAAGATTCGTGAACAATGTCACTAGCACTATGTCGCGGATGGGGAAACAACCAAAATAAGAATTGTAGGTCTTGCTAAGTTGTGAAACTCTCTAGTTGAAAAACTTTTTGGTTTCACATTATCTTGTAAAGATAAACTATATATATATATATAGGTCTCAATTTCAAAAAATTGGAAATTGAAATTTAAATTTTTTAAGTGACGTCGGATAGACAAACCACCAACATAATGATTGTAGTTCTCAAATATCCATGAAACTTTATAGCTTACAACATTTTGATTTGAGATCATCTTGTCATGGGAAAACATGTAACAGTTTGAAAACATTTATCTTCTGACGGCAGCGACTTTGGGATAGTTCGATCCCGCCCATTTGGCTCGACACCTCCCGCCGGACTGCACCGGCCGTGCGGCCCGCCCATAACCCACGCCCGCACTAGTCTTCGCACCCGCATTATTGCCGCCGACCAACTCTTTGCCGCACAAAACGTAGCTAGCTGGCGCGCGCCCACCAAAAAGCTCCGGCCGCGCCGCCCCCGCGCCATGGAAAACCTTCCGCGTGACATGCTTGTAGAGATTGCGATTGGTGTCGCCAAGGTCTTGGCGAATCCCATGGAGGACCTCCACAATCTGCGGGCCACCGTGTTCACGATGAAAGCGGCGCGGCGCGACCACCGGTGGGATGGAGCATCCATTTGGACCGGGTGCCGTGATCGGCAGCGGGGTCGGTGGTCGCATACCGCCAAGTATCGCGAGAATCTTAACACCAAGCTCGCCGCCGTCGGCAACCCGGGCGTGCTTCAAAGCCGCATGTATGCCGCCTTCGCCGAAGGCCGCCGCACCGCCACGCCGTCGCCGAGAGGCTAGCGGCGCGCCGCATCGGGCATGAAACCGCCAAGTATGTTCTTGCTCTTGTGCTCTACAGGCCAACACCGTGCCGCGAACGCGATGACTATCTGCGCGGTAGCTCTCTATCGTCCCTTTTAACATCTAAGAGAGGGGCTCGTGGCCGTAGGGACTATAATCTCCGTGTAGGTCTCGAGCCTCGGTCGTGGCCATGGCTAGCGCTTAAGACCTACGCCGGAGATTATAATCCTATTGAGGGTCACAAGCGTCTCGATGGTGTTCGAAGTCCGGACCCAAGGGATGTCCATATTTGTCTTCATAGCTTAGGTCTTTTGGCTAAATATGTAGTGCAAACCACCATCTTCGTGTAAACTGTGTAAAACCACGGCAAAAAAATTATGTAAATTCATCAAAAAATCACACATGTTGAGGGTCGAAGCGTGCCTCGACAATGTTCTTGCTTCATCTTGTTTCATCTTATATTGTCTCACGTGGTACTATTAAATCACCGAAATCGCCTTTTAGCGTAACAACCTGTTTCTCTGTAATGTTATTATTATCAAAATTTTGTTCAAATTTGGAATGCTCTAGCTCTCCAAGAATCTTGAAATAAATAACTTAAGATCGAGAGAGTATTTATCTATACAAAGTTTGGCAAATTTCCTAATTTGAATATATTTTGAAGTCCAACCCACGCTCACTACAAAAACTCATTCGGTGCGGTCCCCTCACTGAAGTGAAACGAAACAAAACAACTCTCGCTTTCCACTCCTCCTCCGCCCTCGGCTCAAAATTGAAATTCGGGCGAGCACGGCGCTAATGTCCCGGCTCCTCGCTCGACCCGTCACAAAAAAAAAAAAAACCCCCGATTTCTATTTTTAACGGGAGTGCCGTAGTGCCGCCAAAAGCCTAGTCTTTCTCCCTCCTAACTCCAAATTCTATTTCAAATTCCAAATACTAGTAGTACACAAGTTACGGCCGCCCCTACTAGCAAACTTGCGTGCGAAAACCGGGTGCCCGTGGGGCCATGGTGTCTCGCACCGAACAATCTGAGTACTAGTAGTATTGTGCGGCCTCTCGCAGTCTCTCGTCACTTCCTTCTCCCGTCTTTGTACTTACTAGTACTAGTAGTGCCCTCTTCTCGCCGCTACTGGCGACTTCCAAACTCTTCTCACCAAACAAAGAGAGTAGAGAGCGGTCCGACACGTGGGTTCGCCCTCGGTGCCTCGCTTCTACATCCTTGGCGGGTGCACCTCTTTATCACACCCATGGATCTAGATATGATTTTTGATGTGTTTTGAAGCGGCAAATCTGAGAAGTTCTTGGGTGGTTGCAGATCTGGGGTCCGTCGTGGGGCCTCCGTGGCGGTTACTGGGCGAGATCGCGCCATCGTCTTGACTTCCTCACGGTGATCCCGGCCGGGCGTGGGGAGCGGCGGAGAACGAGGCGTTTATCCGCGGCGTTCGACAGGATTGCCGACGCCATCATCCGCGAAGTCCCGGCCGCTCGATCTCTACGGTGTTTTACTTGTGGGTTGGGGCGGCGGCCGAAGAAAAGTCGCAAGAGAAGCACATCTTGTTGGGTAAACACCTAAATCTAAATTGTAAAGTGCATTACCCTTTTTGAAGTTTTTTTTTTTGAATGGCTCTAAAAGGTTTTGTTTTGTCTTGCATATCTGTGTGATTCATTTTATCTGTCTTAAATACCTTTTTCCGATTGATTCAGGTATAAACACAAAGATCTATGCGGGAGATTATAAAAGTGTGGGAGGAGGCCTAAGAAAACGCGGAAAAAAACACATTTCTTCCTAGGTAAACCCCGAATCTAATCCCAAAGTGCATTTCATTTTTCACTAACCAACCAATCCCAGATCTATAAACTTCCCACTTTAGCAAACTTGCGTCAGGAACCCTGAGAGTGAAACTAAATTATATTTCCACCCTTCGTTTACCTCTTCTCGTCTGTTCTTTTTTTTTTTTGAGGTGTTCCCATGTACGATAGATGGGCCGTCCAGTAGGCTATAACTTTGCTAAGAGCGACTGTAACTTGTGTAGTACAGTACATGTGCTACTAGTATTTCCACCCTTCGTTTACCTCTTCTCGTCCGATTACGTTTCCCATGTACGATAGATGGGCCGTCCACTAGGCAGTAACTACCTCTTTCGGTTGGAGCCAAGTTTTTTTCTTTTTACAAAAATCCAAGGATGGCAAACTAGTTTAGCAAACTCTAGGAGATGACACCGCCCTTAAAATTAGAGGCGCAACCAAACACACGGCAGGAGATCTTTGTCATTTTATTGTTAATTGTAGTACATGAAGCTGCTACGAAGCAATGGTTTAGCGACTCTCTATCATACTCATATCTTGTTGACTATATTTTTTTCAGGGCGAAAAACTGGACGAAAAGCTGGAGGAAGGTGAAAAAATAATTCCTCCATGTTGTTGATAATATTAACACTCCTGCTCACACCTAAGTACCCTTTGCCCCATAATGGGGGATGGAGGCCTTTGTCGGGGAGATGTCTCCCTCATCGTCTTTGTTGATGCGGACCATGAGGACGACCTTGGAGGCGAGGATCTAGCACGGATCATATGACGCCAACGGAACATGTATCTTGTCTGTGTTACAAATTTATGTGATTTCTTCGCTATCTAACTTGTACAAAAATTATGTTGTCTTAAATACCTTTTTCAGGTTCATCGGTGTACAACCACAAAGAACTACATCCATATTTGTCTTCATAGCTTAGGTCTTTCTTTCTTCGACAATGTTTGCTTGTTCTTGCTTCATCTTGCTTCATCTTATTTTGTCTCATAGGATACTAATTAATCAGCCATTAGCGTAACAACCCGTTTTCTCTATAATGTTATTATTACCAAAATTCCTTGCATTGTAGTATGATTGTATCTCTTGCCTCTAAAATAGCTTTTCAACTTGGCTTAAACCCGTGTTTCACAATTTGGTTTGGTAGGGTCTTTTATTGTTTTTCGAACCTCGGAAGAACATACTTTGCCCGGCGGGTTATTTTTTATAGAAATGCGGTTTCTAGTGGAAGTGGATCAAGAGATCTCAGTTTGTGCATTTCAGCTACCGAGGATGACCCCATTACTAAGAATGTTACAGCTCGATTCACCCTGCATCGTGCATAGCAACCAAAAGAATAGCCATCACACGCGGGCACTTTCTAACGACCTACTGATTCACCAAACTCACGAACCATACAAAAACATCCATTTTGATCTCCCAACTCGCTCAATTTCTTTCTCACCTCATTTGTGTTCGGGTACTACAAACTAAGCATCTCCCTCGTTGATAAGGGCTGCCGATGTCGACTCGCGGACCACCGCGTCGGGCGAAATGGCGCGTGGCCGTCGAGGAGATCTGGCGTGGTTCGCCAGGTGCGTCCTTCGAGGAACCCCTCCACCCCGCCGAGGTCCCGCTGCACCATCGACTCCGCCATCGCGCGGTGCCATCACGGCGCCCACGACGGTCGCGGCGTACCACCGCGCACGCAGCGTCGCGGTTACGCTCGCCTCCATCTCACGGTACGCCGGCGCGCTGCAGAAGCAAACAAACGTGATTAGGAAAACCGGGCGTAAGCACAAGGGCAATCAAGCGACTCACGGCGAGGTGGAATCGGCGTTCTCCCACCGATGCGAAGAGCGCCATCTTCCACGCTTCCATACCGCGCCTGGTCATACATGGAATTCAGGTCTTTGGTGAAGGCGCCACTCGGAGTGGGAGGAGGAGGAGACGGAGCCGGATCGGGAGCACGTGGAGGGGGAGCCACAACCCGAGCGTAGGTCCCGGGGGGCGGGGGGAGCCGGGTTGCGTGACGGACGCCTGCACCCCCGCCGGCCCAGCCAGAGAACCACCCTCCATCGTGCTCACAAGTAGGAGTGGTACAAGATGAGGGGTGCGGAAGAGGAACAGACGGAGGAGTGGTGTGAACCCGACGCAGGGGGGGGGCAAGCCTGAACTCTTCCCCTCCTTTTCGAGAAAAAAAAAAAAAGGTGTGGCTGGGACGCCGCCGGAAAAACCCTTCCCCTCCTCCCCCTTTCGCCGCGGTTGGCGGTCGATTTTGCCGCCGCACCCCATCCGTGGCGCCTCCTAGAATATGTATTTATTCTTCTAAAAGAAGAATATATATATTTATTGGTTCTAAGAAAAGAATATATATTTATTCATGCTTGTAATATTATTCAAACATGTCGGGTTGTCACGATTTGTTCATGTAAAATATTGTTCTATGGGAGATGGGGACTCGAATCTAACCGGACGTGACGGGGTTGAGATTTGTTTGAGGTGTCCAACAAAAAACGCGCAATTCTTTGACTTTTTAAAATCTAATTTGACCAAATTGAACGCTGCGCCAATTTTGCGTAATTTTTTGACGCGCATGCCGTCTATCCCAATTTTTTTTTTGGACCGAGAGGATCAGGGTTCAATAACTCTTGACATTTTTTTTATACTTCAGACCCATGTTGGATACATGCGACTGTAAAATGCCCGCGCCATAGCCTATACGCACCGCTTCAACTCCTTCCCTCCACTCGCTTTTTTGAAAGCGTGCTCCACTCGCTTCAACTCCTTCACTTCCCGCCAGCGTGCCGCCGCTCGCGCCTCCTAGCCTCTTCCCCCGCCCACCACGCGCGCCGCCGCCCATTCCTCCTCGCCTTCTCCCTCCCCCGCGGCCGCCGAAGATGAAGTGGAACAGTGGGAGACGGAGGTGACGACACCGCCAGGGGTTCAACAAGGGCGTCCCGGCCGCTCCACGGGTACAACAGCCGGGCATTCGTGCCGCTCGTCCTGTCTCGTGGAAGACTAGAAGCCCGTGGCCACTCACAGCATCAAACCCCAGCGACGCCGATGATGGAGAGGCGGAAGCGCATGCGCCGATGGCGTTGGAGGAGCCGCGCCCGCAACACCGAGTTGGAGGCGCCACCCCCACCGGGCACGACATGCCGATGCGACGGGCGCCGACGCCGCTACCGCTGTCGAGGCCTTGTACTTCGCTCCCGCAGTCGCGCCATTGAGGCGGCTAGCGCCGAAGTCAAGCGGAGGCGAGGGCGAAGGAGAAGTCCTCCAGCGCGCTGAGGCAAACGGTGAGGAAGCCGGGCGCGAGGCGACGCCGAAGGAGAAGGAAGCGAGCTCGCCGTTGGCGTAGGTAATAATGCCTCGTTTAAAACTTTTTTTCCACTTGGGATGACCCCATTTCCATTACTTTTGATTACGGAAACACAAGCATTCATTAGAAGTTTTACGACGAGAAGCTACAAAAACGCGGGGGCATGCCTAAGAGACTCTCATCGAGCTTAAACTGAACACAACATAACCTCCCTTGAACCCATATATCACGGGCAATCGACAACGACAGCCAGTTCAAACGGTAACAAAGAAACACCAAAAGTAGACTAAGCCCTCTCGAGCACCCGAAACTTAGCATAACAACAACTCCCAAAACCTTCTAATCATCTAGCCTATTAACATGGCCTCACGTCATATATATAGATTATAGACCTTTTCGATTCTTGCAGAACATGTTACTTGCAATTATCCTCATGATTTCGGATCTCCTTTTCGAGCACTTCGGTCTTCCATCTCGCCATCTTCCCGGGTATATATATATATACTCCCTCCGTCTCAAAATAGATGTCATTCTCGCTTCGAGAAATCAACATTTTCAAAATGCCGGCAATTATATATTAAAATATATAAATAATAAAATATTTATGCTAAGTAATAAATATCATTGGAAAGATCTTTAAGTCTAGTTTTTTAACAAATTTATTTGTAGATTTAAATATTGCACGTATTTTCTACAAACCTAGCTAGTCAAAGTTGAGAAAGTTTGACCGCACGCATCCCATAGTGACATCTATTTTGAGATGGAGGGAGTACTTGTTTAAAACTCAAAATTGTGGAAACCAATAATCGCTTTTGGCATATATATAGTTACGTGAATGGTACGTAGTAATTTGTAGTTCTCTAGCCACCGTTCGGCATAGTTCACTTTTCTTCATCTCATTTGCGTTTTTGAACGTGATTTGAGGATTGTGATTTATTTTTTTGTTGACACGATCTTATCTCGGACCCCTCATATAATTGTTTCTTGCATATATATATGTAGTGCACGGAGGTGGTGGTTGTGAAACCCATCATGCGGAAGCTCAGGAAGTTTCGGGGGTGCGAGGGTGCCATTCGATTCGATGCCGACACCACACTAATTAATGTGATCGATCTTATCTTTGTCTTGACTTACTTTTGTTGATGATGTACTATCTAGCTAAGTTAGTATTAAAAACTATGTGTGATGATCGATGTAAACTCGATGATCGCTTGCTCAATTTGATAAAATATATGATGCTAGTAGCTTGTTCGCACAAATTGTTGACCACACATACATATGCCTGCATATATAGCTAGCTATTTAATTTTACAAAGATAGACCATGTTCGCTTTTTACAAAGATGGAGACCATGTTCGGTTTTCTGACATTGAGAGATGGTATGCCATCTCAAATCAACCTCCAAGGCCAATATGTCACCACATAAAGCCAGAAAATAAAAAGCTAGAGGTACTTTTTATAACAAAAGAACAACAACCAGTTCAAACACTCAAACCACACCATAAACTCCGCACGTCACATGAGCTTTAACAACAGCAATAGCTATGCATACTCATTTGCGCGACCGGCTTTTTTTTTTACGCCTTTTTGCCACGGGGCCCTCCTTCTCTTTATGTCCATCTCTCGAGGTATGGAGTCATTCGCCGCCGTAATCCTAGGGATGATTTTTTGCATCAAAAAAGAAGGGATTTCACCGAACTCATAGATACCTTCCTCTTCCACCGGATTTTCAAGTCCGATAACCCGCTTTTTCCTAGGGAGAGCTACTTGTAGGTTCTTGCTTCTAGTGTCACGCACATAGAAGACTTGGCTAACCTTGATTTGCGGTACAAATGGCTCTTTGCGTGTTCCGCCCCGCCCAAGGTCAACGCAAGTGTAGCCGTATTTGTCTTTCTTGAGACACCTTTGATTATCGGGAACTCATCTACATCGAAAAACGGCGTACTTCATGTCTCCCGGATACGAGTTCCCATATCTCTTCAATCACGCCGTAGTATGGTTTCCGCACCTTTCGTAATCCGGTTGCAACAATACGAACACCGAGTTACGGTACACACTTTTCTTGTCTTGATCGTGATTGTAAAAAGGTGTAGCCATTTATGTCATAGCCCCGATAAGTTGTATTTGTGAAGAAAGGCCCCTTTGCCACTGTCGAGCTTTTCGTTTTGTCGCAAGAGTCGCCCGAACGGCAAGTCGGTCTCTCGATCCGGATGTTGAATCGTCTAATATGCGCCCTCGTTAAGCGAGACTCGGTCCAATCGGATTTTCTTCCCGCAACAACCGATAATGCTCTGCGATGTAAGGATCTATCTCGTTTTAGTGTAGCATCACAAGAGAGTGGGCTTTGTCAAAGTCGTCTTTCTTCGAGTAATTTGCTTCTCCCCAAGAAACCCCGTCCCGCTAGCCTTCCGTCATGGCGAGACTTGGAGATGCCGATTGGATTCGCGGGGGTCATTATAACGGAGACACCAATCGACCACCTCCTCGCAGAATAGCACTGCGTGCCATGCTTCCCTCGTGGTCAACCCGACTCTTTGAAAACCTGTTGAAAGTACTCATAAATCTCTCATACGGATACATGTGGTGGAGGTACATCGGTCCAAGATACCTGATCTCCTTAACGGATGGACCATGAGATGGACGGATATGTCGAAGAAATGGGCGGGAAGTAAGCCTCAAGGAGACACATCATGTCACACATGTTCTTTTCAAGATCGTTCGCCGTTCGTCGATCACCTTCTAAGATTGCATTAAAGAAGGCGCCAGAGGCCGATGATAGCCTTTCGGACCTTTTCCCGGCAATATGTTTTGGATCCATTCGCAAGCATCGTCATGAGCATGACATCGCAATCGTGAGCCTTCATCGGAAGCATTTTGTTCTCTTTAGCGGGCACAAGTTTCCGGACACGGGCTCGCGTATCCAGAGGGAAGTTTGACACTACGTAAAGAAGTCGCACAACTCCGCTTCTCTCGACGGGTCGGGTTTACGGCGGCACAAAGGTGGGCCGGGCACTTGGTTTGCGTCGTTAGGAAGGAGCTCGGGCCTTATGTCCATCTCCTCTAGGTCAGCTCTTGCTTTATCATGGTCCTTCGATTTCCATTTGTCATTCATGAGTGTCCCAAGCAAACTTCCAAAGACGTTCTTTTTCACGTGCATGATATCTATCTTTGTCGCGAACCGCTATGTCTTTCAAAGAAGGTAGCTCCCATAGGATTGACATTTTCTTCCACCTCTTCTTATCGGCAAGGCTTTTTTGCGGTTTTACGGCTCTTCAAGCTGCTTTTCTCTTTCTCTTTCTCTTTGTTTCCTTTGGTTTGTCGCGGGGCGGTCATTATCCTTTACCACCGCGTAAACCTGTTCCCCATTGAAATGCCTTGGTGCGGTTGCTTTCTCCTTCGTCCCATCAAACCGGCGTTTCATCTCACGGTATGGATGCTTTGTAGGAAGGAAACATCGGTGCTTTACATAAACCCTCTTCTTTGAGTTATTCACCCAAACGGTCTCGATTGTCGTCTAAGCAATGAAAGCGGTCTTTCTCTCCTTTGCTCGCCCGGACACGCTTCGGTGTCTGGAATATCGGTGATTGTGGTGAAGAGCAAAGGCACGTAAATTGAAGCGCTCTTTCTTGTAAGCATCATTACACACCGACACCACCCTCTTTCGAGCTCCTTGAGATCGTCAACAAGCGGCCTCGGTACACATCGATGTCAATACCGGGCCGATGAGGACCGGAGATCAAGACCGACATCATCATGTACCTCCCGTGTTACACGACCCACGGTGGAAGATTGTAGATAGTTAATAGCACCGGCCAAACACTATGTGTGCTACTCATGTTACCAAAGGGGTTCATGCCATCGTTTTCGGTGCAAACCGAATATTCCTTGGGTCATCGAGAAAAAGTTTTATGTTTGTGATCAATGTCCCGCCATGGAATACCATCTGCTGGGTGCCTTACATAATCATCACGCTCCGGCCATCCGAGTGCCATGTCATCGGTCGTCGTCCCCTGAGGTTGCAAAAGACGTTTAGGGCGAGGAATTATTGGAAAGTACCATGCAACCTTCCGAGGAACTTTACGGCGCACCTCCCCGCCTTCTTCACCATCATCGGTTGTTCGTTTTGTAACGAGAGGTTTTACACTTGGGGCATGCAGCAAGATTTGCATAGTCACCCCGAACGGGATGCGATCATACATGCAAGCATGAATTTTCTCGAACTTCAATCCTGGACAAACGATCTTTTTGGCCTCATATGTCGTCTTTGGCAACACATTCCGTGGGGGAAGCATATCTCCAATCACCCTAGCAATTGTCTAAAGCTCTTGTCGGTCCAATGGTTCTCGCCTTGAGTTGGAGAAGCTTTTAGTGTACCAGATAGCTTGAAAAACTCTTTACGCTAGGCGAAGAGAGTGGTGTCCTTATATCTTTCAAGAGCTGTTCCGGCTTCTTCAACTCTTCGGCCGATTGTATTCATCGTAGCCCAAGCCATCACGCAGCAACTTGTCCATATCCTCAACCGTAGGGGCGGGGCTCGCAAGCAAGCTCTGCTACTTCAACATCGTAATTATTTCCTCATCCTCAAATGTCGCTTCTTCCTCGCCACCGGCACCACTTTCGAGGAACCTACGCTTGTTCTCCGTCGTTGACACCTTCTCCATGCTTGTTCCAACTTGTGTACCCAGCCATGAAACCTCAAAGGATTAGGTGGGCATGGACTGTAAACGAACTCGAGTATTGCATCTGGTTCCTGCAGTCCACACATGGGCACCACAAACCCGGCATACGGGTCCGCAGATATCGGCCTCCGCAGCCAGACTAGGAAAGATTGCAACCCATCTATGTACTCCACGACCGCCGCGTCTCACCGGTACATCCAAAGGGCTTCGATCCCCATCGTCTACAAAATTAAGCATGGTGGAAATGGAAGAAATCCTCACCAATTTAAGTCAAGATATTGTTGCCAACAACTAGATGCTTTAATTCTATCTCAGCCATTATGCATTAATCGATGCGAAGCACTATTGTATTTAATTAGAAGCCGCTCGTAGCTAGGTTTGCTCACCTACGCCGTAGATCGGCTCGACCACCGCATCGGGCGACCCCCGCAGAGCCGGCGAGCACGGCCGCCACCGGCGAAATCCGCAGGCCGGGCGGAGCACGCCGACACGAAGATGGCGGCCGGAGCACGCGTGACGACTTTTGCGCCGCCGCTCGAAACGCACGAGCACCAATATAATGCCGGAGGAACGCTGGTGACAAAGGAGAGAGTCTAAGCACGCCCACAGTACTTACATACCGATATGGCGGAGCACACACCAACGCAGCCGCCGCCCCGCGGCGTCGCGGCCTCCGCCGCCCCGCGGTGTGCCGCCACCGCAGAGAGACGGTGCTCGTGTGTGACAAGAACGCTTTATATATATCCGCAAAGAACTCCGAGCAATTTAACCCGAACGCACGTGATAGCAAGGTACAAAGACGAGCCTAAAGAATCGCCGCATCGTATAACCCTAACCGGTACGCTTACAAACGATATCTGCTTTTACTAGGTTGGAGTACTATAGTTACAGACATTACGGTACCACATACGCGTCAGAATCCAACGAACGTGGCGGGCGTCCCGTGATGAGCCGCCACTTACACACGCATGCCGACATCCATCGCCGAAACGGCCCAGCTCGTTGTACCACAAGAGAACGGGCCTCCAACATCCGTGTCCAAATTCAGCCCAAAGGAAGGTCGGCTTCGCCGGTTAAGCGAGGCCCGCTCAAAACCGGATGCAGCCCAACCAAATTCACTGGTACGGGACGTTATTGTCAATGACCGCGCCGGCAGAGCGGTTGCGACATGTACGCACACCCGCTACACATCTCGCCTCGAAACTATACGCACGTCGGAGTGGCCGGACATACGTACGACACCCGATAACACAACTCGCCTCCGAAACTATACGCGCCGGGTAGGAGCTGCGACATGTACGCACACCCGCTAACACAACTCGCCTCAAAATAAATGCGCGTCGGTAGTGGTTGCGACATGTACATAACACCTCCTAACACAACTCGTCTCGAAAATAAACGCTGGCCGGGTAGTGGTTGCGACATGTACGCACACCCGATAACACAACTCGCTTGAAAATAAACGCGGCGTCCGTAGTGGTTGGGACATGTACATTACACCTCCTAACACAACTCGCCCGAAAATAAATGCGCGACTTTAATTTACGTGGGTTCTACGACCCTTGTCTTCGTTCCAAGCGTCGGTATCCGCGCACGCATCTTTACCGGTGTCAAGCAACACGGACGGTTCTCGACCACGCCAGTCTGCGTGAATCAACGCCGCCTCGTAATACTATGAATGCATGCCGGGGCGGTGATTGAAAAGGTGTCTCGGGCAAAAACGCGTCTCAATTAGGGGTTGCATCCGCGTCGATCGGTCTCAAAAATGCGCCCGTGATGAAACGCGTGTCCGAGATACGTTGAATTTTGCGACATTTTCGGTTTTAAAGCGTCTGCCGTAGCCGTAGCGTCCGTGCCCACCAAGGAAAAACGCGTGCGGATTAAGAAAACAGGCAGCGTTACATGAACACGCTGGCGTCTATAATGACCTCCTATTACTAACGCTGTATTGGTCCCGTGGGACCATCCGACGCCTAAACATCGACGCCACCACCCCGCACGCGGTAATGTCACAACACGACGCCGTTATTAGCGGCGTCTCGGGCTCATTGGCGGTTATTAGCCTTTTTACATAGTGCATAGTCCAACATCTTGTGTGCCCTTCAAGTACCTCACAATTCTCTTTGTTGCTTTGAGGTGACTTTCTCTCGGATCGGATTGATATCTAGCACACATGCCCACACTAAATGCTATGTCCGACCTTGATGCGGTTGCATAGAGCAAACTACCAATCATAGACCTATACTTCTTTTGCTCAACCATGTTGCCACTTGGATCGGGGTCTAGGCTTCCATTGGTTGCCATTGGTGTGGACATTGACTTGGCATCTTGAAGATCAAACTTCTTGATCATATCCTTGATGTACTTGCCTTGACTAATGAATGTGCCATTCTTCAATTGCTTGATTTGGAGACCAAGAAAGAATGTGAGCTCTCCAAGCATTGACATCTCAAACTCATTGGCCATCATCTTTGCAAACTCTTCACAAAACTCTTGGTTGGTTGACCCAAAGATAATGTCATCAACATATATTTGCAACACAAACAAGTCTTTGCCAATCTTCTTGGTGAAGAGAGTGGTGTCCACCTTGCCCATCTTGAACCCTTTAGAGAGGAGAAAATCTCCCAACCTCTCATACCATGCTCTTGGTGCTTGTTTCAATCCATACAAAGCCTTCTTCAACTTGTACACATGGTTGGGATACTTGTCATCTTCAAAGCAGGGGGTTGTTCCACATACACCAACTCATTGATGAAGCCATTCAAGAATGCACTCTTCACATCCATTTGATAGAGCTTGATGTCATGTGCACATGCATAGGCAAGCAAGATTCTAATTGCTTCAAGTCTAGCAACCGGTGCATAGGTCCCTCCAAAGTCAAGACCCTCTACTTGAGTGTACTCTTAAGCTACTAGCCTTGCCTTGTTTCTAACCACAATTCCATCTTGATCTTGCTTGTTCTTGAAGACCCACTTGGTTCCAATCACATTATAGTCCTTTGGCCTTTCCACCAATTCCCATACATCATTCCTCTTGAAGTTGTTCAACTCTTCATGCATGGCATTGATTCAATCTTCCTTCTTGAGTGCATTTTCAATGTTCTCCGGTTCTTCTTGTGCTACATAGGCATGGTGAGCACAAAAGGATGCTAATCTTCTTCTAGTAACCACCCCACTATTGATGTCACCGACAATTTGATCAATTGGGTGATCTCTTGCTATGTTGGATGGTTGCATCACTTGCACTTGATGACTAGGATGAGTGGATGGACTAGCTTGTTGCTCTTGATCTTCATCTTGAGAACCACTAGTGCTTGCTTCATTGTCTCCAATCTCAACCGTAGTGGTAGGCAAAGGAGTGTCATCATCATCCTCAACTTGCCTTGGCCGAATGTCACCAATATCCATATTTCTCATTGCATTCTCCAAGTTGGAACCACTAACATCATCATTATTTCCAACTTCATTTTGAGAGCCTTGGGTTTCATCAAATTCAACATCATGAACTTCTTCAAGCTTGCCACTACCCAAGTTCCATACTCTATATGCTTTTGCTTGTGGTTGAATATCCAACTAGGAACCCTTCATCACATTTCTTGTCAAACTTGCCCAATCTTGTGCCTTTCTTGAGAATGTAGCATTTGCACCCAAAGACTCTAAAGTAACCAATATTGGGCTTTCTTCCATTTAGCAACTCATATGGTGTCTTGCCAAGCATCCCATGGCAATAGAGTCAGGTTGCTACAATAGCAAGCGTGTTGATTGCAGGCCCAAAAGGAATGGCTAACATTGTACTCACTAAGCATTGATCTTGCCATTTCAATCAAGGTTCTATTCTTCCTTTCAACTACACCATTGGATTGAGGAGTGTAGGTTGGTGAGAATTGATGTCCAATTCCAAGCTCATCACACAACTCTTCAATTCTCATGTTCTTGAATTCACTTCCATTGTCACTCCTAATCTTCTTGATGGATGTCTCAAATTCATTTTGAACCCTCTTAACAAATGTCTTGAAAAGCTCAAATACATCATTCTTGTCATGCAAAAAGAACACCCATGTGTATCTAGTGTAGTCATCCACAATGACAAAACCATACTTGTTGTCACCAATGCTAGAGTATGATGTTGGCCCAAACAAGTCCATGTGTAGCAACTCAAATGCCTTGCTAGTGCTCATTGTGCTCTTGGTTGGATGTGCATTGTCATGTTGCTTGCCCGCTTGACATGCTCCACAAGGTTTGTCCTTTTCAAACTTCACATCATTCAAGCAAAGGGCGGAACGGAGATAAATTTCAGGGGCAGCCCTCCACACAAATGTTTATCGGTTCAAAAAATCTAACAATTTATCGCTATATTTCAAGTATATACTAGTTAGTCATGACTGAACAATTTAAAAATTACTTACACGCAGTAGCAATACATAAAATAGAAAATATGAGAATAGTTTAAAGAAGTGGTCAATATATCTTGCATGTTTATTTCAATTTTCATTTGCACGGTTTTTCACTATGTTGAAATCATCAATAATTGAATCTGTGGTGATCTTCATTGCAATATCTCTCTCAATATAGAGTACTAAGCAATCTCTTAAAATTCATCTTCCGTTTTTGTTTTGTATCCTAATCTTAACAAGTTTCATTGCGTAAAATGTGTGTTCTATAGATTAGATAAATAGAGTTCGCTTACATTAGTTCAAATCGGAGGAGCAATATCAAGAGGATTGGCCTTAGCTGCCCGCATGCGTTGTCCGGGTGGCGGCGGAAAAAGAAAACTACGATAGGAATAGCCAAATAGGATGTGTCGATGCGGACGGACGGCGGCGTATCATCGTATTGTGCATGGCTTCGTGACGTGTATACCGATTTCCTATTCGTCGCAGCGACTTGTTGTTGGCTGTCATTTGCAAATGCGCACGTCTTTGGGCTAATTACATATGAGTGTATCTTGATTTCCTACATAGCTGCTAATTACAAAGAGGTACTAAAAAATTTTCTAGCGTTGAGGGGGCCATGGCCCCCGCCAGCCCCCCAGTTCCGCATGCTTCGCATTCAAGCCTCTAACCAAGTCATGCTTCATCAACTTGTTCAATTGTTTCATTCCAACATGGCCAAGCCTCCTATGCCACAACCACCCTTTGCTAGCCTTTGAGAGTAAACATGTTGTCAACTTGGCTTCTTTTTGAGTTGAAATCAACAAGGTAGAGATCACCATATCTAAATCCCTTGAAGATCATGTTTGCACCATCACCACTAACCACTTCAACTTCTTGGCTTGTGAATATGCATTTGTACCCATGATCACAAAATTGAGAGACCGACAATAGGTTGTAATCAAGATGATCAACTAGCAACACCTTTGACAAGCTTTTTCTCTTGAGTGATAGCAATCTTGCCTAGCCCCAACACATTGCCTTTCTTGTCATTACCAAATGTGATTGACTCATATTCATCAATGCCCTTGATGCTAATAGTCTTGAACATATGAGAATCCCCGGTCATGTGTTGAGTGCACCCACTATCCATTATCCAATGCTCTCCTCCGGCACGATAATTGACCTACAAAATAAGATCAATTCTTCTTAGGTACCCAATGTTGCTTGGGTCCTTCAAGGTTAGTCACCAAGGCCTTTGGTATCCAAATGGCTTTCTTCTTTGAGCCCATCCATGGTGTACCAATGAACCTAGCACGAACACCATTGTCCTTCTTCACAAGCATATATGAATGATCAAGCTTAATGGAAGAGACATTGGCTTTCTTGTTCATGCACTTTTGCTCTAAGTGACCAACTTGCTTGCAAGCTTTGCAATAGCTACCATTGTTCTTTACAAAACGAGTCTTGTGAGTCACATAGGCGGCCTTGCCTTTCTTGGGGATATAGCCTAAGCCCTTCTTGTATAAGGATGCCCTTTGGCTACCCAAGCACATAAGCAAGCGGTCCTCACCACCATAGGCCTTAGCCAAGGAGTGATTGAGCTCCTTTACTTCCCTCTTTAAACAAGCATTCTCATGGATAAGCATAGGGTTATCATTATCCTCACTAGAGATGGATGTGCTAGTGATAGGGCTAGTGGAGGCTACACATGTGGGAGATGATTCATCAACTAGAATATCACACATGATGCTAGCATTGCATGTACTAACATCTTCCACAACTTGGCACAACTTGTGCTCTTCTTGTAGAGAGGAGTGAGCTTTCTCTAGCTTAGAATGAGATTTTTCAAGCTTCTTATGGTCTACCTTTAGATTCTCATAAGAGGCCCGAAGCTCATCAAGTTCTTGCTGAAGGCTCTTTGTTTCCTTATGCAAGCCCTTGACCTCCTTCCTACTTTGCTTGTACATGTCAATGCAATCATCAAGCATAATTTTCAACTCCTCCCTAGTGTGAGTTGACTCCTCATCATCACTATCACTATCACTATCATCATCATCATCTTTAGTGATAAATTGTACCTTAGTGGCCTTAGCCATGAAGCACGAAGAGGGAGTGTCGAAGAGGGAGATCTTGTCATGCATGGCAAGGTGAGCTTGTCCCTTCTTCTTGTTCTTCTTCTCCTCTTCTTCATCACTTGAGGAGGATGAGCCATCACTATCCCACATAGCCACATGTGACTCATTCTTCTTCTTGGGCTTCTTCTCCTTCTCATTTTTGGCATCATTCTTCTTTCTTGCTTTCTTGATGCCCTTCTCATCATCACTCTCATATGGACATTCGGCAATCAAGTGACAATCATCATGACACCGAAAGCACATCATGTTGCCCTCGTTCTTCCCATCCTTGGTCTTCTTTGATGATTGCTTCTTCTTGTTCTTCTTTGATGAGATGTAGCTCTTCTTCACATACTTGCCCAACTTCCTCACAAAGAGGGCCATGTGCTCATCAATCTCACTTCCACTTGTAGAAGCTTCTTCTTCATCATCACTTGACTCTTCTTTCTTTTTCTTGCCCTTGGATGATGAGCTTACCTTGAGTGCCAAGCTTTTCTTGTCCTCTTTCTTCTCTTCTTCCTTGACCTTCTTGTTTGCCTTGTTGATGAGCTCTTGCTTCTTCTTGTCATCTCTATATGAGTCATCGGTCATGACCTCATCAAGCAATTGGTTTGGGGTCAAATCCTTCAAGTTTGTCCTCACAAGCACCGTGATGAACATCCCAAACCTCTCAGGCAAAACACCTCAAGAACTTTATGTTGAAGATCTTGTCCTTGATGTCTTCACCAAAGCGCATTGAGATCGTTCACCAACACTTGCATGCGGTGGAACATCTCCGGCACGCTCTCATCTTCTTCCATCTTGAAGCTATTGAATTGCTCAAGCTTGATGTAGGCCTTTGCTTGCTTGACGCCTTCGGTGTCCTCATAGCAACAACACTAAACAAACGGATTAGACAATAAGATGGCGAAGCTAAATAAGCGGTGCTACGAATTAGCTATGCAAGCCACAAGTCAATTTTATTGTCTCTAATCCACACAAAGACTAAGTTGCTAGTTTACTCCTAGGTGAACAAGCAATTCTAACTAGATTACCGCTAGGAGCTAAACAAGACTAAGCAACCTACACAAGCTACTCAAGCTAAGCAAACCTACACAAGTCTACTAGAGAGAGTAATGCAAAGAGGCTAGAATACAATACCACCGTGGAGTGTAGAGGATGATGCCAATCACCGTGTACAATGAGAAATCTCCAACGAACTCAAGACAATGGACACGATGATTTTTCACCGAGGTTCACGTGCTGCCGGCACGCTAAGTCCCCGTTGTGGCGACACACTCACTTGGCGTATGCTGCTTAATGGCGGTGCCAAATCCCCTATGGGAGCTCAAGCAAACGATCACAAGAGAGGGTCCAACAAGCCACGAGCAATCCACTAGTGCTCCTTTCGCGAATCTCCCGCGGGGTAAGGAATGACCCCTCACAATCACCACCGGTGTGGCCTCGAACAAGCTCCAATCGAGCTCAACACCGCCTCTTGCTTCAAGCCGCTAGGGAACCAAGCAAATTCCCAAGAGAAACAAGATCCCGCAGCTTCTCCAAGGATGAAGTGCCTCTAGATGCAAGACTAATCAAGCAATGCACTTCTATCACTCTCGGTCTCACTCAAGATTCGAAGTTAGAGTGAGGGGATGAGTGGAGAGGAGTCTCACAAGCTCACAAATGAGTTAGGTTGTTGAAATGTGCAAGAGAGACCTCAAATGACCGGCCAAGCCACTATATATAGACCCCAAGTCGAAATAGAGCCGTTGGCCAAAAGTCTCCTTCTCACATCGCTGCTTGAACGCCGCGCGGCTCAGGGCCCGGACGGCCGGGCGGCAGAAATCCATCAGCGCCCGGGGCGCCGCCCGACGCGCAGCAAGAACACCGGCCTGGGGGCCCTCGACACTTTACCGATCGCAGCGGGCCGCCGGACGGGCCGCGCCGCACGATAACCGCGCCAGACGCACGGCCGGGCCGCCAGCGCCAGCGGCGTCTGGCCGAGGGGTCCTCGACACCCTCTTCGGATCGCGATGGGCGCATCCGACTTAGCGCCGCCAGCGCCGCGCCGCGCCGGGCGACTTCTTCTCATCGACGGGTTTTTCCCACGACCAGGACGCATCGGATCCATTTTGACCGCGTCGGGCGCCGTCGCCGACGCCGTCGACGCACCAATTTGAATATTTGTACGCGCCCTAGCGGCCAAAGGCGCCCGCCGCACGTCCGCGCAAAGTACAAAATATTCTCTTCATCGCTAAGGCGTTCGCCTTTCCATCTTTCCAAGTTTCGCTTCTTGTCTTGAGTTGCCAACACTTCGAATGTGTCCCATGAGCACTTGAGTTAGCATGTCACGATCGGTTAGACAAGAACGGTTAGTAACTCTCAATCCTAAATGCATATGCAAGTCAATTGGACCTAGAAGCACTTCACCAAAGGATTGTCGCGGCATCCCCTCTTGATAGTCGGCTATCTATCCTATAATGTGATCACACGCTCTATCGTGTCTTGAACACGAAAAGGAAAACCCTATCAAGATACCTTTGCCTTGATCTCCCGAGTTCCTCTCATGCCGATCACCGAAGCTTGGCGATCCACCATGTCCATCATCATCGTCCATGTTCATGATCATCATGCTCCTTGTCATCAACCTAATCCTATCTCAAGTCATACACTTAGAGCAAAGGATTAGTCCCACAAGTGTGTCATCAATTTCCAAAACCAAACATGAGATTTCCGCCCACGCGGCCGCCGCCGCCGTTCCTCGTCGCCGCCCGGAGCTGTTATGCGTCATCATCACCGCCTCCTACCTCGGCGTTCATCATCGATATCGTCATCCGCGCCATCACGCCGCCCGGTCACCGTCTCAACGCCTCCAACGCCGCCGCCCGCCTTACGCCCCTACCCGCACATGCTACCTCTCTCCATGCGCGCATGCGGCTGCCCTAGGGCCGCAGCGCCGCCACGCCGCCCTACCGCCCGCCCGTCAAGGCCTTCCGCCGATGTGTCACAAGCTGGTCCAATCTAACCGGTTTGTGACAGATCGTGAATGGAGCTGATGTTAATCTTAATGACCCTACTAGAAAAAAAAGATAATTTCTATAAATTCTCACAAAAATCAAAAATATCCGGCCATCAGTCATATAGGATGATAATCATTGATAATAATAACTATAGGATCTATGCTATTTCATAAATTATTACCTACCTATGTGAATGTGTAAACCAATAAGTAACATATTCTTCTTTATTTAAGTTACACACTTGTGCCATTAAGAAACATGTTCTAAAGTAAATATAGATTTTTTCATCCAATTATCCTCCTGCTATTACACCCTCAAATATATCCACCCTTAAATTTACATTTCTAACCACTTTATCAACACATTATGTTACAAAAAAAAAAATATTTAAATGGCCATAAAGCATAGATATGTTCCTATATTATCCACTGCCCTTAAAGTCAATATTTTAAATTTAACTAAAGTAAAAAAACACATATTGTGACATCATGTATATAAAATCCACATGCATGCATGAGAGAGAAATAAATATGTTATGTTTCAGCAACCCTGAAAAATATTTTCTACATCAACGACACTAAAATTATTAAAATTATTGACAATCATGACATTGTATAAGAGGTTACTTTCGACAAATTTATACACCTTAACTAAAACATTTGGCACAATTTATAGTATAACCATTACTGCATAAATCACTATGCCCTAATAAATTCAAACACCTTCACAAGTAGGCAGGTAGGATAGTGCATACTACAAGTGCCTTTGTCTTTTGTGACATTTGGGCTTTGCTTTGGTGCAAATAGTAATTGTAAGGCTTAAACATTAGGGATAATTGCTTATTTGGCCTCGAAAAAATTTGCTCCTGCTTCTTTAGCCTTTTTTTTTTTCGAAGTTGCCTATTTGGCCTCAAAACCAAATTTTCTTTCTTATTTGGCCTTCCGTTAGTTTTGATCACTTAACGTGTCAAGTGCTAGATGAAAAGTCTATTTTACCCCTGCTAGGAGAAAAGAAATTATTCGATCGGTGAAAATATGAATCAATACTGCTTCTCGTTTAGAAACTCACTTCGCAAAACTCCATCTACGTTTCATTGTTGACGTACGCCCTGCCATTGCAAACTCTGTTCACTACATGCACAGAACGATCCTCGAGTGTCAGGTCGTCATAAGCGTGTTCGTCCATGGCTCGAATGTGTCGTTCACCATGCACAGCACGAAGCACCGGCAACTCTGCATCTGCAGATCGCAGAACATCCATAGCTTGCTCGATGGACGGTCGCCGGATCGGGTCTCCATGCGCACACCAGAGGCCCGTAACGAGCACACGCTCCATTTGCTGCCGGTCGAACTTGTCGTCGAGCCTCTGATCTGCTGCATCAAGAATCATGCTCGAATGACCCAGGCTAGTAGCGATGAAGCTCCATTAAATCATTCTCAAGAAGCATGAGTGCAGTACAAATGCTGAGGGACTGGGCGCCTGGACGCTGACGCCGGGCTGGACAACCCGGGCAGGGCGAGCACGCTGCACCAGGACGGCAGCAGCACCTCCGGGACGCCTCCTTGCCGGAGCAGCAGGACCGGGGGCGTCTCCTCGCCGCCGCCATGCCCACGCAGTCGCCGTCGCCGTGGAGGGAAGGGGGCGACGAGGATGTCCAGGAGACGGCGGCGGATCTGCGGGGGCGGCGGCGGTTGGGCATCAGTGGCGCCAGGCATTGGCCCTCCACATGCGAGAATAGAGTCGAGGCCGAGCACGTCCGGCGGCGTGCGGGGGTGTGAAGAAAAGAAGAAGGGTAGAATTGTCTTTTCGCACGTGATGAAGCAGGAGACGTAACAGCAGCAGCTCACATAACATACGGAAGGCCAAATAGGCAACACAATTTTGTTTTGAGGTCAAATAGGCAACTTCGAAATAAAAGGGCCAAAGAAGCAAGAGCAAATTTTTTGGAGGCCAAATAAGCAATTATCCCTAAACATTAATATTGTCTCGAGGATAGCATTACTACCAATCCAATATATCTCCTGTCAAGCTCTAAACGTCAAGCTCTAACCTAATCTTAAGTAACGTAGTATAGGTTTAAAATGACTATTCATGCCATCATTGTATTTAAGGGTGCGGTCTACAACCTAAAGTCTTTATTCTTGAAAGTAAAGTACCAAAGATGTCAGTAAAAGATACAACAAGAAATATGAGTTTCAACTTAATTTTAAGGATAAAAACCTTTTGCAATCAATATGGGTAATAGAATGAAAATAAATACTTAGATTCATGGCATCATAAGATATGGAGGGAAAACAAATATATTAGTAATAGATATGTTTATCACAAAAGAATACATAATATCCGTTGTGACAACGGTTACAAAATGAAAAAAGAGAAAACAATATAATTAAATATGAGTAATTTATTATTACTAGAGACATTAGATATAACTAATGTTGACCTCCTTATAAGATTCTAGATCGTGCGTGAGCTCGGGTTCATGTACTAGTGAGGTATAATGAAGTTATCATATGGCTTGCATGGATGACGAATATACAAAATATAAGAATAGACCAAACACTAGTGAAGAAAGAATTAAGCACATATCAATTAAGCAACCAGGCTTGACGCTTCCGGCTAGCCAATGAGATGCCTCCCCATGTCGCTGGAATTGGTGGGCAATCAATTCATAGCGACCGGATACAACAGTGCTCCTGGCAGTCGCTCTCAACAGTCACCGAGAAATCAAATTACTTTTAACCTATCCATCAACAGATGAACAGCTCCATCCTATCGATGAGAAATGAACACGCATCAGCGTATCAGATAGAGTCCCCGCGGGTGCGGACACCTCGTTCCTCACGGAATCGTCGTCAACCTCTGGCTCATTGATGCTCGATCGGCACCTCAAAGTGGCCAGCCTGCTATCGTCGATTCCGTTTATTTACCGCTACTCTTCCAAGGTCGTCATCATCTTCATTGGTACTGTTTGTACCTATCCTCTCGACGTCGACACACAAGACAAAATATCTTCCACTACCCTTTCTTCTTTCTTGCCCTTTCTTCTTTCTAGCTTGCCCCTCCTTTCTCCTGCAACTACGGCACGGCCACGGCGCCACAGCACTCGTCGGAGTACGTCTGCTCGAAATCATCTTCCATACTATGTTTTGAAAAATGCTAAATATTAAAGTTTATCCTAACTATGTTTTCCTAATCACTTCTCCTATATTTTAGCTAGGTGACTAAATTTTAAGATGATTTCAAGCAACACTCTTTTGCCACTAACTAGTACTACGAGTGTCACAGCCCAAGGGAGGCCGGCCCAAAGGCCCCTAGGGCAAGCGCACGCAAAGCAAGCCGAGGCCGGCCGACGCCGCCGCCACCTTCCACCGTCGTCACATCATCAGCTTCGTCATTAAGAGCAACTCCAACAGTTTTGCAACTGGGTTTGCATTCTTGAATTTTGTAAAATACGTTGAAAAAATTCTCCAACAGTTTTGCAAACCACTTTGTATATTTGCCAAACTTTGCTAAATCCTCCCCTGGACTCCCAAATCTGCCAAGACGATCCCACTTTGCAATTCCCTCACACGGCGCGAAACCCTCGCCAAGCGCGGTTCCTGAACCTTCACCGCACGCGGCGTGCGTGTGCCTATCGGCTGACTACCCGATTCGCCGCCGCCACGGCGATCTTCGGCTGGAAGAGGGAAGAACTTGGGCGCCGTCTTGGAGGTGTCTGGCGGCGGCGTAGGGCGTCTAGCGTCCCTGGCGGCCGCGATACACGAGCGAAGCCTCGCGTGAAAGAAGCCTAGCATGGCCTTATGCGATCAGAGTTAACCACCGATAACAGAAGGGCCCACCTAATGTGTTTGCCAAGTCTAATTTGCATAACTCTTGGAGATGGCTTATTTTTTGGCCAATGCCAACTCATTTTTGCAAAACTATTGAAGTTGCTCTAAGTAATGGATATTTAGGGAATAAAGATAGGAATAAAAAAAGAAATAAAGTCAAGGATTTCTTTAGATGCAAGTCTTCCCCGGACTATAAATACAAGGGACTTATAATTAGTTGGAATCAATCAGAAAATTAAAGGGGTAACACCTGATAGCTCTCCAGCCTTCTTGCTCTCGCTCTCCCAAACCCTAGCCGCCACGTGCGCCGCTGAAGATCTCTAGATTGGTTTTGGCTAATTGATGACATCCTATGACTAATCTCTCTATGCTAAGTGTTTGATTTAGTTGGAGATTGGTCAAGCCAAGGTTGGTGCATAGTGGTCATGGTGGATGGGTCTAGGTGATCCAAATGATGATCAAGTGCGCAACTTGGAGTGGTTCGTGGATCAAAATGGGCTCAAGGCAAAGGTATATCCATAGGGCCATTTTGATTTTGCACTCAAGACATCATAGAGGGTGTGAGTGATTTAGGATCGATAAGCCGTACTGTAAAGAGGGGAAAACTATCGTACATATCGGTCCTCATGTGCCTCTAGGTTCAAAATCATTTGCATGCATTCTAACCTAGAGAGCTAACCCAACCTTCGAAATTGATTGTGAAAATGCTAACACATGAGCACATGGTGACGTACACGTGGTGGTGTTGGCACATTTGCGAAGGTGGTGCTGGTTTGCAGGGTTGAGATGAGTTTGGGTACCGCTTTTGAGAAAATGAAACGTCTATTTTCTATTGCACCGGATGCATCGTGGTGGTGAAAACATGCTATTCCTCGTGCTCAAGTTGGTATACTTGTTGGGTAGCATGTCAAAGCAAAGGCGACGGAGAAACGATGACTTTTCGTAGTGGAATGCCATTTGGACGCAATGCCGGACGCTGGACCGGAAGCTAGGCGTCGACCGACGGTCCGGCCGGCCCGCTTCCGATCGAATTCGATGGGGCCGGATGCACCCACGGGAACCTTTGACCGGACGCATCACTTTCGGGGGTTAGTAGTGGGCCAGGCTCGTCGGAAGCTCGACCAGGAAGCTCGACCGGACGCACTGCGGGTCCGGTCGGAGCGTCCGGTCGGCCCGCAGGAAATGCAGTTTTGCCCCCCAACGACTCTATTTCGTGTGGGGGTGTATAAATAGGAGTTTGGCCGGCTATGTGAGGTCTCTTGGTCATTTGAAATCATTCCTAACACCTCTAGAGCTGAGCGAACTCCCTCCTCCTCTCATCCATTGATTGTGAGCTTCATTCTTGAGAGTTGAGGAGATCCAAGTGCATATTGCTTTGATCTTTGCATTTAGAGGCACTTGTGGATCGTTGTGAGCTGGTGGATTTCTTGTTGCTCTTGGAGAGCACCACTGCTAGCCGGCTTGGTGATTGGTGGAGTCGTTGGTAAGAGAAGGAGATTGTTCTTGGCCACCTCCGGTTGATTTGTGAGAGGACCGTGCATCCTCGTCGGGACGACAAATTGCAAGTAATACATTGCTCGTGTCTTGGGTACCTCTCATTTGCTTTGGGTGCAAGTAGCCTAAAGGCACTTGGCTAGGAGTGAGCTCCACCTTGCCCCACACGTGAGAAGGTCGACACAACGGAGACTAGCTTGAGGGTGCTCAAGTGAACTTCGGGTTAAATCTCATCCTTTGGTGATTGGATTCATTTTGGTTATCTCATTGTACCATTCTTGGTGATTGGATTGACTAGCCTTGACAAGTCGGTATAACTCTTCCATCCTACCTTGCATTACTTTGTTAGTTATATTGTGCTAGTGTAGCTTGTTTAGTTTTGCTAGTTGCTTAGTATAAGTATATTTGTTCACCTAGAGTAACTAGTGACATAGCCTTGAGTGAAATAGAGATCATAGCAACTAGAATTGTGACTAGGAGGCTTGCCGACAAGTAGAGCTAGAGCAAACGCTTTTACGCTTTGTTATTTACTAACAAGTTGCTCTAGTGTATTTGTAGAATTTTTTAGTAGGCTATTCACCCCCCCCTCCCCCTCTAGCCATTTAGGACCTTTCAGCCGCCACCGCCCGCACCGCTACCATTGCCACAACTTCGTGCACATCGCCGGCCGCCCCTGCCACTTGCCCTCCAAAGACGCCTCCGCCGAAAGCCGCTTGCCGCCGCGACACCGCTCATCGCCGCCCCTCCTCAAGGCGGTTGTGACAAATGGCATCCGAAGACAAGTCCGATCCACCCATGCCGCCACCGTCAAGATTCGATGGTCACTCCGAGGCCGCCCTACCAGGAGCTGATCATGGAGGCCATCTACGAAGTTTGATCAAAGAACGCAGCCGCCAACGCTGCGATCTCAAACCATGTCAAGGTGAAGTACGACTCCATCCTCTCATCCCAGCACAACGCCATCCTCGCCGGCCACCTCACGTGCATGAAGGCCACCGGCGAGCTCGACGACATCCTCGATGACTCCCCCTACCACGGGCGCCACCGACGCGACAATGGTGCTCCCATGGGCGCCACCACCGCCGTCCCCCTTGATCACTAATGCCGCAAGCAATGAGAACACCTACCCCAAGGATGCCTCCGCTGTCGCACCTCAGCTCAAATTAGATCAGATCAGGCAGCCACCACCGACGTCCACCAACTGCTCGACGAAAAGCTTACCCAACAAGGCCAACGCCGAGCCGCCGACGAACCGCCTGCACCTCAACAACATCATCTCTCGACACAGAGTGCCGTTGACGGTAGTTAACGCCAACTTTTACCATAAAATAATAGAACAATTGAGAACAAGAAGATTAGAAGATAGGTTTATACTAATGAGTTCTACGAGTTTTGTTGCACATTTAGTTTTGCAGGTGAACTCCGGAAAACAGCAGAATACAGAAAGAAAACAGAAGAAATAGAGAAACAGAAGAAAAGGACCAAACCAAGGCGATTAGTATAAATTATGAGTGGTCTAAAAGACAAAGGAAGACAGCTCGCGAAGGCCAGGCCCCACATGTCAGGATGTGGGGCTGGGCGGCACCATGTATGGGGCCGCGTGGCACCTCCCCCGGATGCCACTTGTCTTGCTTCCGAACCTTCCCACAACCGACCTAAGGAGTAGATCTCAGCCGGCCCAATCAAGTCGGGTTTTATCCAAGGGGTGAGATTTATCGCCTATATAAGCAAGGGCAGGGCTCCCCTGAAACCCTAATTCATTATTCTAATTCATTATGCATCTCATCTCATTCATTAGAGAGAGGTCCCAATGTAAGGATCTCTCTCTCTTCAATGTAGATTTAGGGTTAGACTTTCCAATGTATTGAGCACTATTTTGGGGATTGAATTAAGCCAAAATGGTTATCTTGGAATTGTACTACCTAATCGATTTGATTTACACAACTATTTTCTAGAAGAAAGAAGCAAACTTTGAATAGATAGGAAAATCCAACAATCAAGTTATTTCCCAATCTCCAATAGTCACCATAAATGGCAGCAATGCAAAGGTTTTCAGATTCCAATGGAAACAGTGAGAGACAAAACGATACACTACATATGTTATACATCCAATCAATTTTTTTTCTAGTAATAAGACCAACGTATTAGAAAAAGTTTAAGCAAAATAGGCGTTGTTCCACCATGTGCAAAGATGTGGCCTTTAAATTCAGCCATAGAACACCTTCGATTTCTTTATACACCACCTGCAAAATTGATGTCTTCTCTAGGTTCTGGGCGAAGCTACCACCTAAACATCCAACCGACTGCACGGCAATGTTCCAAATCTGAAAAAGGGAAGCAAGTAGGGAATCAAATTGAAAAGTGTAACACAGATGAATTGTTGGACCATAAAAACTCAATGTATACAAACTTTTGAAGCGGACGAGATTTTTGAAGCCACCGTCGTGATAATCTAGCATCTCGTGGGCACACCAGTGAGCTCCAATCAGGCCACAGAAGGGGGGGCAAGGCGGCTGGGATGGGCGGCAGCGGCGACCTAGGTAGCGCCCAGCGCCTGCAGGCAGCAGGGGCGGCCGAGTGGGCTGCTGGTGGATTTACCGGCGCCCCTAGCCCAGTTCACCGATCGACGCCTTGATGGAGAGCCCGGGGCCATGCCCACCTCTGGGAAAGGAAGGAGCCGCCGTCGCGCTCACACAAAGCCAGAAAGTGGAGAATCCACCAGGGGAAGGTGAATGATGTTGCCGCCGGATCCAAACGAAGACGAGCTGCCGCCTGTCGCGAAGGAAATGGTGTCGCATCCTTCCTATTTCCTTCTAGGTTAGAGTTCGAGTGTTTTATAGCATTGCCTTTTGGGCAATCACCATGACATTCATATGTCTCATGAAAATTTACATTTGAAAACCTAGTGAAAAAATGGTTTTGGAGAAAAGACTATATTACATTTGTAAGTTGCATTGCACATGTTGCGTCATTAAAATCTTGTGAGTAACCTTTAAGTCAAAAGTCACATAGGGAAAAAGTATATGACACTTATCCTTCTTGTTCATGTATTCTTATTAGAATCTTCTATGTATTTTTATAGATAAAATGAATATTTTTTAAAAAAACACGATTCTGCCAGACAATGCCGCCGGCGGCAGCATGCAACTGATGAGTAATATTTCCCAGGAAACCAGCCCTCAATTGGGGCAGCTTTTCCCTAGCAACGCCGTCGGCGGCCACGTTCTGGTGGAGTGATTTACTTGGGTGGATGTTTCCACAATTCAACGGTTGAATGTCAACACTAGAGTTTGAACATAGTATATGGATAAACAAATGCAAAAACATAAAAGATCAAAATTTGAATGTCAAAGTATAGATTCCAATTCAATACCATTTTGGGCCCTTGTGTGTATCCTCGGTTTGTACTTGTCCGCGGCAAGTCCACTCGATGCGCCTTCTCCTGAACTTTGACGTCAGATAAAATACATCACTTTAGTTAGGCATTACATTGGTTGAGGTATTAATAAAATGTGTATATAAAATAGTAGTATGGATTCGAACTGAGCATAGCTTAGCAGGTTGCGTTTTTTTCTGGCGAAACCTATTCTCATCCGGGTTCAAGTGCTCGTCAACCTTATGCTTTCAGTGGTAAACAATGTGGTCGTCAACCTCGAGATTTATGAGACAACGAGCCACCTATGGAGACTTCATGCATTTATATAGGGATGAGTGTGTATGCGTTTGTACTATGATTTGCAAAAAATTGAGATGAAAATTTTCTCAAGATATGCTAGTTTAGTCTTTTCGAGAAGCTCATCGAGATAGGTTTTGTGCGTGTGTGTTTAAAGGGCTTAATAATGTGGGTCTATACGTATGAGTGTTTGTACAACTATGATTTTTTAAAAAGTAGCGGCACAAATGATATGATTCCGTTTGAGCCAATGCAGATTTTCAGATACCAACAAAACTTAACTAGAAGGAATCGATCTCTAGCGTGATGCCCTTGTAGAGTTGCAATCAAAAGAAAACCACAACGAGTTAGTGAACACCCAAGAAACAAAGGGGGCACTACACGGCACATGCGGCGCCCGGTAACTCTAGCCGCGCACACCCACCCCACCCCTTCTTCTTCCCGAGGCGCCCCGTCCTGCCGGCGCCTTAGGGGCTCACGGGGCTCCGGCGAGCTCTAGAAGGCGCCGGCAGCATCCGCCTTCTCCCTCCCCTCTCTCTTCTTATCCAACGCTGGCGAACCATAGCCGCCACCGCGCCCGCCATGGACGACCTCGACACCCCCGCCGCCCTACCCATACCCAAGCGGATGGGTCCGGCCCTTTCCGCTTCAGCGGCGCCCCGCCGCCTCGCTCACCGCTGGCGAACCGCCACCGCCGCCCGTGTCGGCGACCGCCTCCAGGCCGGCGGGCGGATTCTCAGCCGCCGGCGAGATGATGGAGGCACGGGGGACCTCGTCCGGAACCCTAAATCGTCGGGCGCCCTCGGTTTCTTCACCTCGCGGAACTACGAATCCTCACCGCCCTCAGTTTCTTCCACCTGCGCCCCGGCCGCTCGCCCACCACCCCTGCCTTCCTATCTCCACCTTCTTTTCATTGTTCCAACGCGTCGCGCGCCGTGCACGCCGCTATCGATAGCGGCGCTGCCGCGCCGATTAGCACTCGTGAAGAAACAAGCCCATACATACAATTGGGAAAAAATCAGGCGAGGACCGTCCACACCATGCTTTCGTGTGGATCTATTGCTGACATGTGGCCCCAAGAGTCTAAGTCAGTGGCGGAGCTGGCGAGCAAATAAAGGTGGGGTGGGGGGGGCATATTTTTTTTCACTGACCGCATACACTACCTAGCCATGATTATGCAATAAAATATATATAAAAAATAGCTAGTTTGCAAAAGTGGTCAAGATACCTTGATTATTTAAATTTGACCACGCGCTGCTTCACCCTATCGAAATCCGTAATAATTGAATTTGTTATGACCTTCATTACAATTTCTCTTTCAATATAGAGTACCAAGCAATCTCTTGAAAATCCATTTCAATATAGGCAGCTTCACGGCAGCGGCGCCTTCAAAGGGCAGGAGCAGAGTTGGATCTGCTTGCTGACATCCTGGCGTCCTGCGGACTGCGGAGGCGGCGGGAAAGAGAACCAAACGTCGCTACGTATACACATACGCATCTACGATCTGCACGATGGATGACCGGCCGCCGGCGTTGCGTTACTAGCCATGGGCAAGGCAGGAAGCCTATGGATCCGATCCTGACTGTCCAATGTCCACGGTCCAAGTATCGTTACTAGCTACTGTATGGGCCAAGGCAGGAACGTAGGAAACCTCAAGCCTATCGATCGTGATTCGTATTGTCCATTGGCCAAGAAAATTACTACATCATCAAAAAAAAAAAAAAATACTAAATCATTTTTTTTTGTTGGGGAGGCCATGGCCCACGCCGCCGCCCCCGCCCCCCACTGGTCTAATTGCTTCACCACGGGGAGGTTGGAAATGACGCCATATGGTCCTTTGGATTTATCATTCCTCTTGGGTATCCAAATTCGGAAAGAGACGGTTGAATCAAACTAGCCCTGAGGGGGTATTTAAACACCCATAACCAGCCCTCAACTGGAGTAACTTGTGCCTAACCAAGCCGCCGGCGGCCGCGCGCAACTGGCGGAGTACTTCACTTGGGAGAACGTTTCTGTAGTTCAACGGGCAATATATATAGATTGAATGACAGATGCAATGTCGCGCCACAACTTCCAACTGATGCGATAATGTTTTGTGCCCGTTGCTACGTGTGAAACCATATATGTGACACTGACATTTTATTTTACATTACATTAAAATTGTTATTATACTACATATGACAACAAGTTCTATAATGTGTTTACTTTATATAAGTTTATATATTAATTTTAACACAAACATTATGGCATATCATTGTTGTTAGTTTAACTATGAACACTCAATCTTTCTATAAAATAATATTACAATATAACACTACATATATATAATTCTTTAACGAACGAATTTCAACGTCTTGAGTGGTACTATAGAAACTATTTACGAGATCTGTGTGCACACTCATATATGGCTTCATCCAGCTAGGGAGAAATAGTTGTATCGTTGTAATATAATAACTGACACGCTGTCATATCGGAAGAAAGACAGGGCCAAAGCTGTAAAAGAGAATTGCTTTTGTTTTATAGGAGTATTATGACTGTTCTGAGCCGCGATTTTTCTAAAAGAGACTATTATTTGTTCTCAAAACCGCGTCCATCCAGCGAAAAAGCTGAGTTTCGAGAAAGCTGAAAAGAATTGCTCCAGAAAGGGCCATAGCAGAGGTGGCCAGCTTTTTCTAGAAATTCCATTTCACATTGAACTCGATTATTTTATTAGCAGCTGTAAAGCATGATAATTGGATGGCTCAGCGTCTACTGTGTGTTTAACTAGTAATAATAATAATAAAAAGAAAGGGACAGATCAATTACTATTTTTTTTTGGACCGACACCGTATAAACTTGTCCAAGCAGAAATTTGGATGCGCATATGCATACAATACGCATTCGCTCGTAGTCGTATCCATGCATATATATATGTATGTGCAGCCTAGCTAGTCTTTTTTAGAATGACACAGTACAACGCAGACACTCACAACACGCACGCACACACTCACCCTATGAACACACGCACGTAAACCCTACCCCTATGAGCACCTCCGGCGGATTTGGGCAGCGGCAGATCTGGAGATTCTCGAAGTCACCGTAGGCGCTTCGTCGTCGATGGGAACGCCGCTACCACTTAAAGTATAACGCCGAAAATCCTGGAAAAATTCCCAAGAAAGGTCCGAGCACCGGGATTTGAACCCGGTGGACAGCGCGCCCCACTGGGACGCCCTACCGTTAGATTACGAGCCAATTCACGCCTAGCTAGTCGAGCTGTCTGTCCGCAGGTACAAGATTTCCGGCAAAAATTGTGCAGAATGGAATTGATTAGTAACGTAGGAGTACATCGTGGGGGTTAACTTTGAACGCCAAGTCAACCAAGTTTTGTTGTCCTATATCTAAACGTGACATTTGCTTGAATTTGTCCAATTAACCCAGACTGCTTCAAAAGTTTAGCGAGGAGACAATGTTATACCAATATATATGCTCAATCCTTTTCATCATCAGATTAAAAGGTGACGACTTCTATGTGTACCTAGCGCTGCCGAGCTCGCCGTACCCTGGTGTGAACTCGTTGGCAGTGTTGTAAACATGTAAAAGTTAAGAGAGCAAAAGATTTGCATGCTTTTGTATTAAGAGAGAATTGTTTGTTTCCAGTACGCCTTGAGGCGTTATATGGGGCGAAATTGTTTTAAAGCTTAGTTTGGTCCCTCCTTAGAAAAATACAAAGGACGATTACTCGCTGTAGAAGACAACCTAATTAAGTTTCCTGTGGCTTCCATGTAGTATGGCTTAGCTCTTCGCTTGATTGCCCCCAACAGGCCAGTACTTGTGTTCCTGCACCATAAAAGCATCTCGCATTTCGCACCTTCCAGAGCACGCAGGCGACCAATGCAAAGATTGAGTTGGCGCCTTGCCTGTGGTTACCTGTCCACGGTGATTGCCACTGTGGTTACCTGTCCACGGTGATTGCCAAGACTCTCACCAGTTAATTTGCCTGTGGTTGCCTGTACCTTCTATGTGCATGGTTGTACTTACTTTTCAGAAGCCAACACTTTTCTTTCCTCGCGTTTGTTGAAGCCCTGATTCGGCCCTGGGTACGATCACGTTCGAGGTAGTTTCAGTTTGAATTTGAACGTGCCACACATGTTTGCTTTTGATTTTTCTCTAAAGATATGGTCTTCTATAGCATGCAGCAGTTGAACAAGTACGTCCTTGCATGTTTGGTTCCTGTATACCAAAAGTCACAAGCGACAAGCCATTTAGTTGTTGGGAGCGCGCAGATCATTTGATAATATTTGACGCTATAAAATATTCTTGGTGACATTTGATCTCGTCTCGCTACTACTGTGTGTTTGTGTATATATATATGTAATGCAATGTAACACAGGCACACAGCACAGGATCAGCACCTATAGTACTTCGCAGCTGCGTTCAGCGGGAGCAGCTACTAGCCAGCTGAAGGAGCGCCCCAGACCCAGCAACCAACGCGGCTAGCTTGCCGACGGTGACAGGCGTAGCTGTGTAAAGGAGCGAGCGCCTGCGGCGGCTCTGCGCTGACTCGATCCGGCCATGGGTCGGCTACCGGGGGCTCCTCTGCTGCCTCTTCCTGTCCCTGTCGCTGGCCGCGGCCGCCACGGTGTACCAGGAGTGGGAGATCAGCTACCAGTTCAAATCCCCGGACTGCGTGCGCAAGCTGGCGGTGACCATCAACGGGCAGACGCCGGGGCCGACGATCCGCGCCACGGAGGGCGACACCGTGGTGATCCGTGTGAAGAACTCGCTGCTCACCGAGAACGTGGCCATCCACTGGCACGGCATCCGGCAGCATGGCACGCCGTGGGCGGACGGCACGGAGGGCGTCACGCAGTGCCCCATCCTCCCCGGCGACACCTTCACCTACACCTTCGTCGTCGACCGCCCGGGCACCTACATGTACCACGCGCACTACGGGATGCAGCGGTCGGCGGGGCTCAACGGCCTCATCGTGGTGAACGCGAGGCGCGGCGGGCCGGACGCCGAGCCGTTCGCGTACGACGGCGAGCACGAGGTGCTGCTCAACGACTGGTGGCACAAGAGCACCTACGAGCAGGCCACGGGGCTCGCGTCCGTGCCCATCGGCTGGGTCGGGGAGCCGCAGTCGCTGCTCATCAACGGCCGCGGCAGGTTCGTCAACTGCTCCGCCATGGCGCCGGGAGCTTGCAACGCGACCAGCCCGGAGTGCGCCGTGCCGGTGTTCGCCGTCGTGCCTGGCAAGACCTACAGGTTCCGCATTGCCAGCGTCACGTCGCTGTCCGCGCTCAACTTTGAGATCGAGGTAAGCACGTTGGCCCTCCATTGCTGGCTATATTTATTTCAATTTGTTAGCAGTTACAAAAACAGGTGTCAAGATCTAAAACATCGTAGTTAAAATCGAAACCAATCCATGGATGGATGAAATAAAATAAAAACATAGATGACAGCACCACTTTGGTTGTTTGGCAAAAGGCGGTAAAAGTGAGTCCACTTGCATTGCATTGCCAGCATAAGGAATCATATCATCAATACAGATATATGAATATAGTATGCACTTGCTACTGAATTCGGTATGCGCATTTCATCTGTACCACCATCAATCTCTACATCACTACCGGACAGAGCGCCGTTGCCGAGCGCCAAAACGTGAGCGCTTCGGCAAAGAGGACATTTGGCGAAGGCGGCAGAATCCCTTCGGCAAATCCGGCGCTCAGCAAACGCTCTCGCTTTGCCGGCGCCTACGCTCGGCGACCTAAACGCTTCGGCGAAGGCCATCTTTTACCGGCGGCGGCTCTCGGAAAACTTTTTGCGCAAGGTGAAGGGGGGGCGGAATGAGACGGTCGCTGCTACCGTAAACTTTGCCGAGCGGTCGTCCGTTTGCCGCTCGGCAAAAAACCTACACTTTGCTGGGGCGGCTGGGGCACGCTTCGGCAAAGGCATGGTTTGCCGAAGCGCCCCCCTTCGGGCGAAATTTTTTTTTTTTAGATTTTGGAGTTCATATTTTTTCTATAGCTTTGTTAGGGCACTATTCACCTCATATTGAAATTTTAGATTTTTTCATACTATTTGCTATATTTATAGCGTTTATGTCTATTTTTTTGAATTTTTTCGAAAAGCAAATTTGAACTACAAGTCATTAGAATAATTGGAAAAGGTAAATGGAAAATTCATATTCGTGTTAGGGAGGCGTAATTGTAGGCTCCATGCAAGTTCTCACATGAAATATCGAAGGCCGAGTTCACGAGACACTCCACGATTTAGTTGCGGGTGGATTGTTTTAAACGAGAGGGTATTGTTATATTTCGTGTCTCTAGTGTCTTTTGGTCAAACAGAATCACGGAGAAAATCACGCTGAAATTTTATATTCGATAAAAATGTGATCCATATATATACCGCCCGGCATTTGCACCATCCATCTACTATATACTATTGACACATTAGGGTTCATCTAGCTCTCTACATGCATGCCACCAAAGTTGAAATGTGGAGATGTCCTGGGTTTCAGCAATCGTAAACGAAAACGTCAATGAAACCTTCTCAAAAAATTTCAAAATTTATTAACATTTGTGATACCAATTCAGAGTATATACTTGTGCAAATATATCATATGACAAATATAATGATCATTATTTGATAAATACAAACACTATATTTTCATAAATTTAGTCACAAATTGGATAATTTCATTGAAAAACAAACCTAAATAAAACAATAAAAAAATTTGGACTGAGGTTAGTACTTCTTCGTTCCTAGAGTTTTTTTTCCTACCGATCACGGTAGCGTGCGACAGTATTGCATATTTGCATGTTGCCCATCACAGTATATATTGCAGTCAAAAGCAAACCCCGGCGATGATGGAGCCGGTCCATGCACATCCCCATGTGCAGCTGAGCTTATCGCCATGGTGGAGCGTAGCCTAGCTAATGCCGGCGCGCGTCAACTTGCAGCTAGGCCGTGCCGGGTGCTGCTGATCCACCGCGTACCGCGTCTCCCAAGTCAGGATACAAAATTATCATTGCGAATCATAGTTGTGGCGCCTATATACAGTATAATCTCGCGCCGCAATCTAGGTAATGTCGTGTTTTGGGGGAGGCCCGATGGATGCTAGTCATGAACAACCTTTTTTCTTTTCTCGAAACGAGGCAAAGCACTGTAACATTAGTATTTGGATTTGGACCATCCGCACAAAACTAGCCGTTAACCGTGCATCGAAGCAAGTCGATCTCGGCTGTTTATCGTCCCGGTCTTGGCCGGCGTAAACTAAGTACATTGTTTGGATCGGATCGAATACTAATTTGGCTGGGTAGACTTGGCTTTAACCAGCAACCAGGGAATATGCCTCCCCGTCTGCATGTATTTGTCGTCCTTGGGTCTTGTATTTGTACTACTGGTAGCCCCTACGAGCTGTATAGTACTCTCTCCGTCCCTAAAAAATTTGTGTTAAGTAATTAGCATCATCGGAAAAGATCTTCAAGTCTAGTTTTTTTTTAACAAATTTATTTGAAAATTTAAATGTTGCACATTTTTTTCTGTTAAAGTTATGTCACGCATCCCACAGTGATATTCTTTTAGGGAGTATATAATAGTAGTATAGTTCTAATAAAAGGTTCGGACGCCACGCAAGCTCTGTGCAGATTGGACACACATCACATTGCTTACAGACGAGACAAAGACAAACGCAGCAGCTCATTTTGGATCTGTCTGCACTTTCTGACATCCATGCATTTGCTTGGTTATATAGTATTAAGGCTGTCCGCACCGCAATACTGAACGCGGTACTGCAGTGTCGTTCTCAAGTAAAAAGGCCGCACCGGTACTGTAAGCCCACGGGACGCCCGGACGCGCTCGTTCGCCAAACCAGCGGCGCTTCCCGTTCGTCCTCCAGCCAGCGTGTGGCGTGGGGTCAGCGCGACCGCTCGCTGCGGCGCCGAGGAGCGGTGGCAGCGGCGCGGCCATGGTCCGCTTTCGCCGCCCACGATAGCGCGCCGTCGCCCTCTCGCCATTCTTCTTCCACAGCGATGAAGCCCTTGCCTCTCGATCGCGCCGCCCGGTCGCGGGCGTGGGCGGCGGTGGTGGAGAGCGGGTCCCCGCCGCCGCGCCAATCTCTCTGAAATCTCCAAGGCATCCGATTCTCTCTCGCCTCCCGCCGCCTCCTTCCTCAGCTGCGGCTGCAGGTATGGCGGCGGAGCGAAAGCATCGGAGCAGCGGTTCCGACCTCCGTCTTCGGGGCGAGGCGGCGGCTGCGCGGCGACGGATCGGCGCGATGCGGCCGGGCGGCCGTCGATGGGCGTCCATGCGAGCGGCGGTGAGCCCGGGGGACACGCCCTTCCACGAGGTCCGGCTCATTTGCCGACGCGGCGAGGGCGGCGAGACACCGCCTACGGCGCCGCTTTGTGGTGGCTCTGCGCTGCGCGGGATAGGGTACGACGGCTTGCCCGTGTGCGTGCGGCGTCGAGCCTGCCCGCGCTGCGTGCTATGGTGCCTCATCTTTTCCTCCCGAAGCCGCCGCCGCCGTAGGGCAGAGAAGCGCCGCTATCGCCCTCTCCCCCCTCGCGTTTCCCATGCTCCAAATTGAGGCGGGGCACTTCGGCCGGGCTTGGCGCTGCACTGGCGCCCGGCGACGGGCAAACCGAGAGAGAGAATGGGGAGGAGCTGGGAGAAAGGTAGAGAGGTAATCGTATGACACGTGGGCCCGATGGCTGGGTAGTTGGGATGGAGGATGATACAAAGTATGGACGAGTCTTGGGAAAACGGATATAAAGGAGAGAATATCGATGACAGGACGTAATATTCCTTTAAAGGATGAATTTGAAGTATGGCGACGAGTGCGGATAGCCTAATAGCCGCGGTGTAGTTGGTCCAACGTGGACTAAGTAGCAATCAACGCGCGACCAAGTCAATAATCCAACAAGTTATGGTCAAGTTCTAATACGTCGTCCATCGTTGTTTTCCTATTGTGCAAGAGATGCATTCGTCCATTACGGCATATGGCCTTGCAAAATTACTCTACAGGCGTCTGAAAGGACGTTCAAAGCTTAGCATTGACTCAACAAAAAAGAAATATTTTGTCGTGCAGCTGAGCATGCAGGTCTCCTAGCTAGTCGCTGTTCATCAGTGCACACTAGCAATATATATATAGTGCCATTCATAAGAGTTGTCAATAATAACGGTTGCAGCAATGCACTAACACAGGAATGATTTTCGGTGGCGGTCTTTTTTTTTTTTTCGGTGGCGGTCTTTTTTTTTTATTTTCGGTGGCGGTTATTGGAACCGCATCGAAGCTAGGGTTACCGAAAATCGATCCATTTTCGTGGCGGTTTTTGACACCTAAATAACCGCCATGGAAGTTGGAAAAAAAAAAAAAAAGAAAAAGCCTAGATCCAGCCCAAATGGGCCCAGATCTGGGCCGGCGGCGGATCCCGAAGTTCCACGACGGCGCCGCGGGGGGGCCGCTGCTGCCGCCCTCCGCCCGGCCAACCACCACCGCCGCTCCGGCCCGCCTCCATGGGCCGCCGGCCCGCTGCCGCCCGCCGCGCGCGCCGCCGCGACCGGATCGCCAGCGCGCCGCCTCGCCTCGCCAGCGCCGGCGCCGCTTCGCCTCGTGGCAGCCTCGCCCGGCCCGCGGCGCCCGTGCGGAGGAGGACGGCCACCAAGCACCGCAAGCTCCCGGCGGATCCCGCTCATACGCCGCGGGGGAGGGAGGAGGTGGGGGGCTTACGGAGAAGAAGAGCAGGGGCCGAGAGAGAAGTGAGGGGGATATTTTGGAGATGGTGCGTGCGGCTGTGGGGTGGAGAGGGTGATGTGCTAGGGTTCCTTTGCCTCTCTTATATAGGTCGAGCATTTTTATTGGGAAATTTGAATGGGGCGGTGATTGTTAAGTGGGTTGAAACTTTGGGCCTCATTAACCGTGGCGGTTTTTTTAAGAAAACCACCAAGGTTGGCGGTTATTATAACCGCCACGGTTAATCAAAAATGACCGTCCGCGGTTAATCAACGTATTAACCGTGGACGGTTTTTAAATAACCGCTACGGAAAATGATTTCTAAATACTGTACAAAATCAATTGTGTAGTAGTGTGCCACCTTTTGATCGATTTATTTTAATCCTATACATCATGGTTTCAGGGCCACGAAATGACGGTGGTGGAGGCCGACGGCCACTACGTGAAGCCATTCGTGGTGAAGAACCTCAACATCTACTCCGGCGAGACCTACTCCGTGCTCATCAAGGCCAACCAGGACCCCAACCGCAACTACTGGCTCGCCTCCAACGTCGTGAGCCGCGAGCCCGGCACGCCCACGGGCACCGCCGTCCTCAGCTACTACGGCGGCCGCAGCAGCCCGCGGAAGGCGCCGCCGACCACCCCACCCACGGGTCCGGCCTGGAACGACACCGCGTCCCGGTTCAGTCAGAGCGTCGCGACGGTGGCGCACCCGGCGCACGTCCAGACCCCGCCGCCGCGTGCCGACCGGACCATCCTCCTGCTCAACACGCAGAACAAGATCGACGGGCGGATCAAGTGGGCGCTCAACAACGTCTCCTTCACGCTGCCGCACACGCCCTACCTCGTGGCCATGAAGAGCGGCCTCCTCGGCGCCTTCGACCAGCGCCCGCCGCCGGAGACGTACGCGCACCAGGGGTATGACGTCTACGCTCCGCCGAAGAACCCGAGCGCGATGGTCAGCGATGGGCTTTACCGGCTGCAGTTCGGCTCCGTCGTCGACGTCGTGCTGCAGAACGCGAACATGCTGGCGGCCAACAAGAGCGAGACGCACCCGTGGCACCTGCACGGACATGACTTCTGGGTGCTCGGCTATGGCATCGGCCGCTTCGACCCGGCGGTGCACCCGGCCAAGTACAACCTCAAGGACCCCATACTGAAGAACACGGTGGCGGTGCATCCATATGGATGGACGGCGCTGCGGTTCAGGGCGGACAACCCCGGCGTGTGGGCGTTCCATTGCCACATCGAGTCGCATTTCTTCATGGGGATGGGCATTGTCTTCGAGGAAGGCGTCGAGCGCGTCGCTAAGCTCCCGGAACAGATCATGGGGTGCGGGATGACCAAGGGCGGCCACTAAAAACTTGTACGAGTGATCATCATCAACCACACGACTGATGATGTTGTTCAGCAGCATCTGCATCATTCATCGATTTCATTCGTTTGTTGTTTCTTATTAGAATCCATCCATGTATTTTTTTGTTTCATTAATTTTGTTGATTTTTTTCGTTTCTTTTTATGTTTCCTGAATGTAAATTGTAAAACTTCTTTCATTTCAATAAATTCCAGTAGGGGCTCTGCCCCTCCCGTTCCCCAAAAAAAAAAAAAATGTATTTTTGTTTCATCATCAATGTTCCAAAATGAAATCCAGATGATAAGATTTGTATGGGTATTTAGATTCGTAATGTTACATTACATTATTTATATCCAGACATCTCCAGTAGTCCTCTGATTTTTAATATACTGAATACTGAAATGAGTGCCAGTATGATGATCGTTCCGGAACAATGCCATGTGCATCTTTTACAGGCACTGCACGATACTCGGTGATCTTTATCGGGGATAGAAAAAGGAATCAGCTGCCCTGCAGGCTTTACTAGATCGAGAGGCTGATGATCTGATTAGGCATCTTTGAAGCTGATTAGGCATCTGACAGCTTCAAAGATAGAATTGATTTCCTCATTTTTTTGAATAAGACGGCGATTGGTCAAACATGATGTCTCAAAGTCAAAATGATAAGTTATTTGTGGACGGAGGATGTAGGAAATACATAGGATAGAATTGATTTGTTTACCTGTAGCAAAAACAAGTCGTCAAGGAGTACAATCTTAGTTTGATGATGGGCTATAATATTAAGGAACATATATATTGATGGGCCGGTGGATATGCTCAATCTACAACCACTAAATGGCATAGTTACAGTGTTACGTTGAACAAAATTGGACAAAAATTAGGAGATTAATTTTTGGAACACAATCTATGTCGAAACCCAAAAAAAATGAGAGGATGTAAGCTTTAGTATCAATGAAAATTTCTTTGCCGCAAAAAAAAAAAAAAAAAAGAAACCCAAAAAAAGGATAGTAATACCCAATTTTATTTTATTTTATCTAGCCATGTAACTGTAGAGGCCCCCTCTAGTTAAAAGTGGTTCATATTTTTTTAGAATTCTTGAAAGAAAATTTTAAGGATACGAAGTTGGAGACGAGAAGAGAAAAAAAAAATGTAATTGCGTAAATCATCCAAGGCGCATTGGAGTCCTAGGTTTCCTAGCATGTTATTTAGCTAGCCCATACATCATTCGATGGACCTGAATCTAGGCTTCTGCACTTCAACTGGGCTTTAATTAGATGGGCCTACTGAAGAACTCCCGCCTGAGACAGCAGTGATCTCAGAGTCGGACTCGATCGAGGGACGGTTAAGTGGCGAGTACCTATGCGGATACTTCAAGAGGGGTGACGTATTCGTACCCGATACTCGTCGGATACTCGGATCGCGGATACTTGGATACACTATTTTAGTGGGTTTTATTTTAAGAAAGTGCGTATCCGCGTATCGGATACCCGTACCCGTACTCGTGTAACATAGGCGAGTACTGTAGGTGTCACTCTACTTTTTTCACTTCTAATCGAGTAAGCTTTCATTTTGCTTTAAATATTCCAAGCAATGGTAGTTTCTGAGGTGACCTTTTGCTTTGTGGAATAGAGAGTTAGTGTCGGCAACAAAATTCTTCCCCGAAAAGAAGGGGACGGAGGATCCGTGGAAATGGAATTAAGCAAAAGCTTTGGCTAATAATTCCTGCGTCGTTGACGCACATGCATGCGTGCTGAATACAACGCATTTTGCCGCACAAAGCTTGCAGTATATGGCAATTAATATTTTGAGGAAGTTTCTAGACTTTCAACGCAGCGTTCTAGTAGGTTCAACTGCGCACTTTTTTTCACAATTTTTTTAAAAAATACTTATATTGTTGAGGATGCACGAATTTATTTATGTATGTAGTAAATAAGATAGAGAGGAAAAAGGAAGTAGATGCATTAGCAAAAATAAATGAGTGAAAAAAAGACATCGAGGGGCCGTATATTAGCATGTGCAAGGTAGGCAACTGTTCGGGGCCGTCGATTAGCATGTGCAATGTGGGAACTGTTCAGGGCCTCCAAAATTTAAAGGCCTTCAAATTTACAGTTGTTGCTAATCTACTATCTTACCAAGCTAGGGTGCTAATTACTTGAAAGCACCAAGTCTTAGTTTTTACTCTTTTAACATTATTAAGATTTGATACGTACCTAGCAAAGATCCATATAAATTTGAAGCTTTAAAAATTTAATTTGTACCTAGTTGGTGATGATGTGTTCGCCAATGCAACAAAAAAAAAACTGCAAGGCCTCTTTCGGAAAGATTAATATTTTGCATTTTTTTTTGTTAACTAAAGTGGTTCATTTGTAACACTATTCACGTAAACAATCATTTTTCTTATTTAAATACCATTTAAACGCTGCGTATTGTATATTGCCACTTTCATTTAACCGGTCTGAATAATGGCTAAAAGTTAGGTGACCAATTGTTTAACACTTCGGGTTCAGGAAGCTTTTTTTTTTTTTTTTTGCACTTATCCATTCAAGCCATTCACACAAAAAGACTTCCATTATGTCTGTGTTAATTATAATCATTAGACGACCCAACTCAATTATATCTCTCCCTTATATATTGAATGGTTCAAAAGCATGTTAGTTTAAAATAAATTAAACAAAGCAATCCAACTGCACTATCAAGTACAGACACATCATAGGTTAATAGATTATACCAACCGATGCATATATTTTTTTTGAGCAATTACACCAACCGATGCAATGTTATGCATACATGCAACGAGACATAACTCTGCAGATGAAGTTTATAATAACAATCTAAAGGCCGGCGGCTAAGATTCGGTAGCACATGCAAGGAGGAGACGAACCTGGAAAAAATCTCTCTGCCACGCATGCGGCCTTTGTTGTAGCAAATATACAAAGCATGCAAACATGTAACTACATGTGTCATGGACATGAGTATCCAAACCGAGACGACGATCATATATATATATATATAGATAGATAGATATTTCTTCACATTTTTCACATCCACCCACTGCACGTACGGTCGGTCTGTAGACAGCTAAGCTATTTGACACTGTAGTATATGTAATGTAATTCTACTAATTTACATGATGGAGCATGCGTTGGGGTTGTCGTCGCTGAACATGGTGACGAGTCGCTCCTCCTGCGGTCCGGCCGCCGTGGGTCCGCCGTAGCTGGAGACGGGCATGACGGCGTCGACCCTGCGCACGTACCCCGGCGGCGCCTTCTTGTCGTAGGCCGGCGCGGCGTAAGGGTGCGCGACGAGGCTGTAGGGCACGTAGGGCCAGATCTCCGCCCTCTTCCCGGTGGCCTGCACCCGCTTCACCACCTTGTGGGGCTCCACGTACCCCTGCACCGTCACCTTGTACTGCTTCCTGTTGATCTCCACGGAGTGCACCCCTGATGAAATCATGTCGTTAGTTGATATGCTAGGTTTATTACGAGTGAAATCTAGATGATGAAAGCTAAACCAGGGACATGTGAAAAACTGAAAGTACCTTTCATGCTGGAGAGGGCGTTCCTGACTTTCATCTCGCAGCCGTCGCAGTCCATGCGCACCTTGAGCTCCACCGTCTGGAACTGCTTCCTCTTCTTGTACCTGCGCCGGCTGCCGCCGCCGCCCAGCAGATCCGACAAGTACTCCAGCGGGCCTCCCATAGTGGTTCCAAGGACGAATGGACGATCGAAGAAACAAACTGATGATACGATGATGAACGAACGAAGCTTCTGCTGCTCTGTTCTTGAAATGGTCACCACTCACTCGAAGTCACAGCGCGGACGACACCACACTACACAGCAGCTTAATTTTCTCTGAGCTCTGATGTTGAATGGTAGCTAGGAGAAGGTTGCGTGTATATATAGGCCTAGGCTCCAGCAGCAGCAGCTGTTGCAAGCAATTCAGGCACCAGCTCACTTGCAGGCAGTGAGGAGGCTGGGTTCGGGTTGTATGCTGTGTGTGTACAGCTAACCTATAGCCTTAGCCGCGGAACCGTGTCTCGCTTTGCGGGGTGACGCCCGCCAGAAGTTTCCCAAGATGCCTTGCCTGCCTGCAGCAGATCCGCATGCTTTCTACCTGTCCGCCTGCCGAATTCAGCTCAAACCGACTCCGCACAAAAAGCCAGCTTTCCTCTCCCCTGTGCTAAGCAAGGGGAACAGGGGAGGAGACCACGGAGGAAACGGACATGTCCTTGCGTCCCTTGTGTTGTTGGCTACGTATACGGCTTCTTCAGTCGGTCCTCCACATAACCATTTTTCTGGTTCTGCCCACCATTTTCTTTACAAATTTCGCATAGTTGATTACACCTCAAGACAAAAGTCAGTGGCTGGTCTTCTCTCTGCGGTTGGGTTCCTATTTTCATAACATTTTCTATGTAATTTTGTATAGTTGCTTACGTTAATTACATGTTGGGGTTTTAGGTAACTAACTAAAGACAAACACTATTTGCCCTCATGCATGATTGCATTGCTTTTCCCCTCCTCAACTTGCTGCAGTTTTCTGGAGGCGATGAACCAGCGCAACAGAAAACTATGCTCTGCTGCTCATGCATTTGCCGTGGGCTGGTGTGAATGATGCGGTTGCTCAACAACTGGTGCTGGGCTGCCTCTATCTGTCGTCCTTCAGGCTTCACGTAGTATACTTCAGGTAAGCAAGTTGGCAACAGGAAGGTAGCAGTGGAGTCCCAGCAAGGGCCAGGTGGGCAAGGAGGGCTCCAATCAGATTCAGGGGCCGCCAACCGCCACGCTTCCTTCGCTGAGCTGTGCCGATGTCCCCTGATTGGGTAACTGCGTGTGGGCTCCCACTTTGAGGGTCGTAGATTATTCATTCCGGGATTTAGGCCGTGATTGTGGGTCATAGATAATTTAGTAGTACTCCTATATTTTCTTATTAGAAATTATAAACTGTCCCTTCCTTACTGGTGCGTTCAGTACATGGAGCAGGTCTTTAAACCAAACACACCGTACATGTCCAATGATGCATCCTTTAAAACACTGAAGAATGCGACATCCTTAACTTGTTGTCGTACACTATTACATAATTTCTTTGAGTTGTTTATTTTTGTGGAAAAATGGAGAATCTAGATGGGAAGACCTATATATGCAGTTGATGGAATGTTGTTGTCTCATGCCAAATACAGATTTTATTTCCGTTGTTCGTTTTTGTTGTTAAGAAGATGAGAACATGGGTGGTTGGGATAAGGATGCATGACCACACCTCCCACCCCAAGCAATTGAGCGAAGTCCACTTTTCTGATTTTTGTTGGTTAATTACATTATATTAAATGCTATATAAATATCAGAAAATATATGCACACAGTTAAAAATGAAGTTTAGGACAACATTTAGCATACCAAGAAGTGGTTGATGAGGGTAAAGTTTTTCCCTGTCTACCCAAATAAATATGGGCGCGGCTGCATTCTATATGCTATATGGTTGTTCTTGAGATGACAAATTCATATGGAAATGTAGCAATTTTTTGTTCATATTGAACGTCTACCATGCATGTCAATATGGAGCTATGTTGTCAAATGCATGTCTCCTGCTTTTATCTCGCAGACAAGAGTGTGCTGATATTGTAATGGACTGAAAGTTGGAACATATGATTTACCTTTTGGAAGTAGTGAAGCCTACTCTTTTACCTTATGTTGAAAAGTAAACTTTGTCGAAAGGACTCATTTGGCTGGTAATGTGAACAGAGGGCAATCTACCCATGTGTACCCATGTGTGGCATGGTTTTTCTTCTCTTTGAAGGTCCTGGCCTAACCTCCTCTTTAAACACCAGCCTGCCAGTCCTCTTTTATTCAATTTTGTTTCCACTTCTTTGGAGAGAAGAAAATAATGCATTCCTTTTTTAATAGGCATCACCACCTCATGACATTCTGCTAAGGAAGTATAATAAATTATCTAATTATTAAATATGATATCTGTTTTCAGACGGTTCAATTGGGCTAAGATTGTCTTTATTCTTATGAAAAAGCTAATTAATGTTGTCTGCATAAATCGTCTAGTGGCGATTCGTGTTCCAAATGATATAATTATGTCAAGAATTGATCCTTTGGATCAAACAAAATGAATATATCCTTGTGATAATTGAGATGTCGATGTTGTTGCATGAAAAAGAAAAGGAAATAGAAACGTTTAAATCGACCAATGAAACTTCGAATCAATGAGCATGTATAGCACTGCAGGCAGGCATCTTTTCAGATCCACAAGCATCGTGTACATGTTCCGGAACAAGAAAATATAGATTTTACTAGCTAGGGGGGCTCAAATTCAAATGAAGACATTATTCTGGGTGATTAGGTGGCTCTGTTACAAAAGCCGATGGACAAATAAGTGGGGTTATTCCACATCTGATTGATGATGGGTTATCTATTTTACAATATGCAGATGACACCATTATCTTCTTAGATCATGACCCAGAGCAAGCAAAAAATTTAAAACTTTTGCTTTGCGTTTTTGAACAACTATCTGGGCTCAAGATCAATTTCCACAAAAGCGAAATCTTCTGTTATGGTGATGCCAAAGAGATGGAACATTATTATACAACACTCTTTGGTTGTAATGCGGGGACCTATCCTTTCAGATATTTAGGTATCCCTATGCACCATAGACAACTTATAAATTCTGAATGGAGAAAGGTGGAAGAACGCTTTGAACAAAAGCTTTCTTGTTGGAAAGCCAAGTATTTATCCTATGGGGGGAGACTCGTATTACTAAATTCAGTGTTAAGTAGTCTCCCAATGTTCATGATGTCCTTTTTTGAGGTTCCAAAAGGAGTCCTCAAGAATCTTGATAAATTCAGATCAAGATTCTTCTGGCAAGGGTCTACGGATAGACACAAATATAGACTTGCTAAGTGGGATATTCTATGTCGCCCCAAGGATCAAGGTGGTCTTGGAATTCTTGATTTGCAGATTCAAAACAAATGTTTATTAGCCAAATGGATTGTTAATCTTATAAACACTGATGGCACCTGGCAATCTTTGCTAAGGAATAAATATTTGCATTCCAAGACCCTTACCCAAGTATCAGCCAAACCAAACGACTCTCATTTTTGGAGAGGCCTCATGCATATCAAAGATGAGGTGCTTGCTAAAGGCTGTTTCCTGATTAAAGATGGAAACAGCACAAGATTTTGGGAGGATACTTGGTTAGGTGATAAGCCTCTCAAACTTAGATACCCCGGCTTATATAATATAGCTAGGGATCGACATGCAACAGTTTCCAAAGTTTTATCCTCTAATCCTCCAAATATTTCTTTTAGGAGATCCTTGGTGGATAATAACCTGTTGGATTGGCTTAGCCTTGTAACTCAGACCTCCAATGTGGCCCTGGTGGATGGAAAAGACTATTTTAAATGGTTGTTATCTAAGTCTGGAACTTTCTCAGTCCGGACTATGTATCTTGATGCTATAGATACAAACCCACCCTTCCAACATAGGAGGATCCGAAACGGAAAATACCTCTAAAAATTAAAATTTTCCTATGGTTTATCCAAAAAGGTGTCGTTTTTTGACAAAAGACAATCTTGCTAGGAAAAATTGGAAGGGGAGTCGAGAAATGCGAATGTTGTAATTTCAATGAAACTATCCAACATCTCTTTTTTTTTCTGCCCTTTTGCCAAAATGATTTGGAGGATTATTTTCTATGTTACTAATCTAACACAACCTCGTCTCGTGGACCATTTGTTCGGTTCATGGCTTAGTAATCAACATAGACAAACTAAGCCCCCGATTTGGGTTGGTGTGGCTGCTCTTCTGGGCCATATGGAGATGTCGTAATGACATGATTTTTAAAAAATTGAGATCTAATTCTTTTTATGCAGGTCATTTTCGGGGAGCTTTTGGCTACGCTCCGGGCTGGCTTCAGCGTACTAAGCAAACAAAGGATGCCCTTGTGTCTTTGAGCAAGCGTTTAGAGATGGTTGCTTTAGAAATTTCAAATAGAGGGTGGAAAAACCTTTTCCGTTTGTTATGACTCTTTTGTTTTTGTTAAAGGCTATGCCTTTCGTTGTAATAATTGGCTGTGTACATCCCACGGATGTAGAGGCCGGATTGTATTATCCATTATCTAAAAAAAAAAAAGGTGGCTCTGTTACGGGTGGCAAGACTTACCAACGCAAAAGAAAATTTAGTAGGGGCCTCAAATATAAAAGAAAATAAAAATAAAACTGAAAAACTACCTGAGCTCAATATATGCATGTTTACTGAAATCCTTTTTTTTTTAGGGATGTTTACTGAGATTCTTCGCCAAGCATTAGGAGAAATTTAGTGATAAAAGCTAGGTGTGCTGGTTGAATTTTTCTCCAAACATTGTCGTGTGGTAGGTAGGTGCGCGTGTTGTTCGATGATCTCTTGACTTTTTGAGCTTCATCATCCAGTAACAATGCACTATGAATTGATTATCATTAGGTTGTGTGAATAAACACAGCACTTTGCAGTGTCCATATATAATCAATTGTTGATAAAAAGACGTCCCAAATAAAGATGCAAATGAAGGGGAGTGTTAGTTGAAGTGAGCCTTGCAGCTTTCTCCACTAGTGACAGGAGCGTGTCTGCATGCATGGTGCCAGCACTCAACATCACGGGATTCTTGAGGAGCCTTGGCACGAAAGCTGGCTGTACCGGCAGGGCGGCAGGCATTGGGAAATCAACGTGACAGCGGCATCACAAATTGGCATCCATCAAGAATATATCATCATGTCTCCCGGCCGTTATCTTTCTACTAGTAGTAAAGCTATTAGGTGCAATTTATTATTAATTAAGAGCTAGGAGTATCTTTGACTCATTTGACCTTATTACTTAATGAATTGGCCTTGGCCTTGCCATATTCTCTGAAGCTACCTTTTTTTTTTTTTTTTTTTAACAAGTGAGCTAGTACCTTGCTTTGTTCTCTTTCCTTGCTTGGTGCATGCCGTTGGAGACTTAGCAAGTAAGAAATGAGACACGCATATATAATTCGACACGTTTGTTTAATATGATTTCTTGTTATTAAACTCTGAAGGAACCCCTTCACATCATTGAGCTATTGTGTCGAGTAATCCTCACAATTCTGGCAGAGCCCCTCATTAAGATATTTTTCACAATCGGGTCATTTACCACTGTTCCATTAAGAAAGAGACCTCATTATGATTTCAACTATGGTTGTCTAGAAGATGAAGTGTGACAGACAATGTACTCCCTCCATATCGAAAAGTAAGATGTTTTGGAAAAGGTTTGGATCAAACATTGGGAATATAAATCATGAATAACTTTTAAGTCTTTGAGTTTAGAAATGTGAAAATCAAATCAATAGATTTGTCTTCAAAAATTACTTTCATAAAAATATACATATATAACTTTCCAATAAATATTTTTATGAAAAAAATTAAAAAGTAGTACTTTGAAGAACTTGTCGCTGTCCTAAACATCTTTTTTTTTTTATGGAGGGAGTATGTGTAATAGTACGCATTAACACCAGGACCGATAACATTTACATAACCAAGCACTGTCATAGGACGACGTCGAATCAATGGAGCTGAGAATCAGGAGTCCAGTCCATAGGAGACTGATGGGCAAAGGGACCGTTCTGATCTGATCTCTTGGGAAACAACGTGGTCAGCCAAGCACGTCCGGTGTGAGCGCCACCGATCCAACAGGAGGAATACATGCATGTCGACATGTTCATCAATAATTGGTACTCAAGTGACACCTTTTCTACTATCAAAAATGGGAAAAAGAAAGAGTGACGTTTCCGATCAGGCCGGCTGGTTTGCAGGGCGAAACTCGTCACAAATAAACTCTGACTTGTATGACATGAACAAGTATCACTTATATCAAGTGTAGCCCCTGCACAAAAACTTGTCCACAAACAGGCCACCAATTAAGCAATACTACTAATTAACGCTAATGACTATCAGGCCAGTCTCTAAAGCTGATGACCACCATTAATTAAATTAATGGGAATTGGTTCTGCTGCCAAGTGCCAACTGATGTCTTTCTTCTCCTTTCCCAAACGCTGTATATCAGTTGACATGCGCCCCTGACTCCTGAACCGATGTATTGAATTAAACTCTTGATCTCAGTGCTGCAACAGTGTGTGGAAACTCTCCCTCAGAATCAAAAGATAAAACTACCCAAAAGCACTACACAAAAGCCGTTAACAGCCGGCCATAATATAAAATGGTTTGGCGCATTCCTTAGATTAATTAATCCAAAAGCCTGTACTTTGTGTCAAAGGTGGTATCTCAAGATTTTGGATGATGGAAAGGGTTCTCATCGCCAACAAATCCATCATACAAGAACATCTTTTCTCTTTTGTATGCAATATGGAGTGTTTAAATAATTGCTTGCCAAACTTGAGAGACAAATCAGATAAAGGGCTGGATCGATGCCGGCGCAGCAAGGCTCAGTGCACTTGTTCATAGCTGATTGCAGTGCGGCTGCGCAGACTGGATGTTACTCGTCATAACATCCTATTTTTTAGTAGCCGGTAACCTAGACACTGGTGGCGTTAGTCCTTAAATTTGTTTGATTCTACTTATATGATAGCACACAGGACACAGTACCTAATATTGCAGCGTTATGAGAGCTCCAAACCCAGTGCACGCGCATCTTTAATGTCTTCACAGTTTCGGACATCTCCGTTTAGCATACTAGAGACCAAATAGTACATCAACCACAAAGAAATGTTATTATTGATACGGTAGATGGACAAAATATGTGTGTTTCTGCTATCAGAAGCTTCAAGCATCATCAGTCTTCATTAAACATGATTCTGGTTTTTGGGCAAGTGTTTAAAGACGGAACCAGGCCCAGTGTGAGTTCAGGTAAAGTATGGCTGCCTTGTAGGACAGGAGTTTACTTAGCTGCATGCATTCATTGCGGACCTGGCAGCATAACTGAAACAGTACATGAGGATTGTAACCTGAACCAACAAGAAGCATTAGGAGAATGAAAAGAAATTTAGAAACAACGATTGGATTTAATACCAAATTCAAATGGAAAGACAAGCTGTGGTCTGGGAAGATGCCCAGGTAATCTATAATGCAAGCAATGTCAACGAAAAAAATATCAGACATCCGTGGAATCCATATCAAAAGTTCAGAGCTATAACTTTACAAGACACAATTATGACTCCTAAAAACGAAATGATAAGATCAAAAGTAAACCAGAATATCTCTAAATATGTTGGAACACAAGTACTCATGTTGGATTTTATAAGTTAATCTCACATCTCAGAGAGTATTTCCAAACTGACAGACTCTCCATATGGGTATTCCATAACTAACTGACATCTCAGTCCAGCTCAGAAAACTAGAGAAGGTTTAGAACTTTATAAACCATAGATAATCCTTTCCTTCTTGAGAAGAATACATTGTACACTTAGCCTCTGATTCTGAATTCAATTAACAGTTTCTAGGGCCAATGCGGAACATTGTGGGCTCGAACATGATCACCAAAGCGATACTCCAGACACAAGGCTGAATTAAAACACTCAAGCATCAATGGTGGAAGCAGGTTCTGAAGCTTCCGGCTCTGTGAAGGAAGAAGTACTTTTTGTTCTCTCCTTCTTCTTGTTTGGATTCTTGCTGCTCTTCAACTTATTGGTCATGCTATCTGCCTTAGAAACAATCTGTGAAACAGAGAAACCAGCTTCCTCAAAAATTGAAGCCCTCTCATGGACTAAGGAGCTTCTGGAGATGACATCAACACCATCATATGTCCATAATCCTAACACCGCGTCTCCTTTCAGTCCAATTCCAAACCAGCCAAGACCGGCAATGGCTATGTCCTTAGAATTTGTATCCCAACTGTTCCCAGAAACTTTGAACTGTTTCCTCACCCATTTACCAAGCTCCTTTACCCGTTCCTGGCCTATGGGAGGCTGCAAAATTACCAAAACAACAGCGGAAATGTGGTTTATGCAAAGTACTAGAACAATATCTAGGGAAAGGCATGTAATGCTGTGCTACCTGTAGTTGTAAGCCAAAGTGTTCTTTCATCAATGTTGCTGCGTTTTCTGTCTTTCCCATGTGAAGTGGGACAAGTGTTGATGCCCAAACTGTAACATAGATCGATCCTACATTTAATTCTTCAATGTCCAGGCGCACCAGTCCACCAATATGTATAGACTGTCCTGTCTGCAAAGGATGCAAGAACATAGTACACTTAGACAATGATCATTTGACAACTGCTGTTCAACGAATAATCCTGTGTCACAAATGTTTTATCCAATGATGCTTCAAACAATGTAAGGTTAAATCAACAATGTTATTGAAGCACATCACAACCTAATAACTGAAAATTCATAAACTTAATTATTTGTCCATTACCTAGTCCAATTCAAAATCAATGAATTGCTAAGTTCAGTTTTGCAACAGCTGCAGTACTATATTTGACTAGACATTTTACAAATTTAATCCAGTGGCAGAAAACTAACAAAATGCTCTACTTTTCCCACCAAACTTTTGTTGAACACGAGAAGATGGAAGCAACCAGGTCACTGGACATATCCACACATATCATTAGGGAATATATCAAGATAGATAAGAAAAACAAATGTGACCTTTATTCTGTAAGTTCTGGGACTCATCTCCTTTCTCACTTGAACCAACTTCATCTCCTCGCTCGGCAGTCTAGATGTCAACTGATGCCCGTGAAGAAGTCCAGGAGTGTCAAACAGCTTTGCTTGAGCACCAAGAACACCGTCTAGCTTAATCACATCAAGGGTCGTTCCCGGAACAGGCGCCTCCGTCAAGGTCGGTCGCCCGGCTATGCCAGAGCATCTGGCAATCGCATTGAGCAGCGTCGACTTACCAACGTTCCGCGCACCCACGGCCCAGACATTGCCGCGCGTCCCGGCGAGCTCGCGCACATGTTCGAGCAGGTCGCGGACGCCCCATCCGCGCGCGGCGCTAACCAAGTGCACCCCAGCGAGCCGAAGGTCCGCACCCGCACCGGCGCGAGCGCGGGAGTGCGCCCACGCGTGCACATCGTCGGGGACAGCGACGGCGTGGGGAGAAGGTCGAGCTTGGTGACCACGAGCAGCGCGCGTGGGAGGTTGCCCGGGGCCCCGTGCTTCCAGTCCGCGCCGTGGGCCTCGCCAGCTGCGGCCACCAACCGCGCGACGGCGCGCGGGAAGGAGCCGTCGAAGTCCGATGCGTCCGCCAGGAGCAGCACGAGCGACCTGGCCCCGGAAGGCGACGCGAGGCGCGGGCCGACGGCGGCGACGAAGTCGAAGTCTGGGAGGAAGCGCTCGGCGTCCGGGTGCTTGACGCGGCCGTAGTGGCGCAGCGAGTGGCATCGCGCGCACACCAACACCTTGCCCTCTCCCTTGGCCTCCGCCGTCTCAGCCGCCGCCGGCTTGTCGCCCCCGACGGCTCTAAATCCTCCCGGAGGTGACCGGACTTGAGGGAGGCGGAGATTCGGGTGTCGTCGGCGGTGACGGGCGCGAGGCGCGCGCGGTAGTCGGGGATTTTGCGGAGGGGAGCAAGAAGAACCCCGGGAGCGCGGGGTCGGAGGATTGCATGGCGATTCCGCATCCCGGGCAGACTTCATTGACGCGGACGGCCGGGAGGTCAGAAGATACCACCGCTGGAGGCGGTGATTTCGGCGGCGGCGTTGCGGGCGGTGAGGAGCAGAGGTGGCGGCTGAAGAGGATCGAGAAGGTTTTAGAGGATTGGGTGGAAGCGCTGTGTTGAGGAGGGAGCGGCGAAGGACGGGGAGGGTGCAGGCGTGTTTGGGAGGAGGAATCGGCGGACGGCGGGGTGGAGGCGCCGCGCGCGGGATAGCATCTTTGCTGTGGCGCCGCCGCCGCCGCTTGTGTTCGGCGGGCGGTGTGGGTTCAGGTCGACACGGAGGACAGACAAAGCCTACAAGGTGTTCGACGTAATTTCATTTCGAAATGCAGCCACTGTTTTTGGGTTTCGGCCTTGTGAAGATATGGGCCGTTTACACTGGGCTTTGAGCCTTTGACGATCACACACAATTCACAAGCGAAAAGTCCCTAAAAAAAAACAAGCGAAAAAGATTTCATTATATTCTTGTGTTTGATTTTTTTCTCCACAAACTCTAAATTGCCTTGGTTTTAAAACATTGCACAACAATAATATGAGATCTACCTATCATGGATGCAACATACATTAGTGTTACATGTATTCAAGGCTATGCATGTTGATTGTGTCTTATATTTTTGTTGCAAAAGGTTTTAACATTTTTCTCATAATTTTGAGAAACTTAGAAGCAGTTTCTATGATTTTAAATACTTATGAAGCATGTATTTGTTTTGTTTAACTAAAGAAGAAAAAAAAATTCCTTCAAAACCACTTCTTACGATGTATTCCTATTTTTCTATAACCAAAAAATGTTTTGTAAGTATCAAGAGATTTTCATGAGCTCTTTTTTTTTTTTTGGATTCGGTAACCCAAACTATTTCTAGGATTTTCTCAGAATTTAGAAACTTAGAAGAATTTTCTATGGTTTAGAAACCTTATCAAGTATTTAACTAATTGTATTTAATTGAAAAAGATAAAACATCCTCCAAAACAACCTCAAACCATGGTAGAGAGGTAATCTAGATGGTTTTAAGAGTTTTGGGGATCAAATATCTGGTTTACAGTATGAGATGGTAAATCAGATTACATTAATAGCTTAAGAGTTAGAATGGACTTTATTCCTCACAAGCAAGAGCAGAGCTATGGGTGTTGTATCATTGGTAGAACCAATAAAGTTTCGAGCAACACCTACCAAGCATAGTCGATTAAAGAATTGCGCTTTAGTTTGTTCTTTTGAATTAGTTATTGTCTTGATGGCTAAAACTTTGTTTTTGAGATTTCTTAGAATTGTTTTGTTTGCTTGTAATAATAAACAACCATATACATTAGTTGATGTAGATATTAATATACTCCCTTTCCTAAAAAAATGCCGGCGAATTTCTCTTCATCCAATGTTGGATGTTCTGAACATCAATATGGGTGATGAAAATATGGTCATAACCTCCCACAGAAGGAAATAACAATCCTTTTCTTTCTTTTTAAGATAACCATGATTCATTTTTTTTTTCATTTCGACACAACGATAATCAATGTAATAATTTCCATTTCCGAGCACTTGTATTATTTGATACTGTTTTGCAAAAGTTGGTGGTATTATTTTTTGTACCTAGTCACCATGGATCCTGTGTTATGACGATCATATATAAAAAGATGCAGTATTGTTGAAACTTATTTTCACATGAATAAACTACAATAATGGATTGACACGTGTATTATTACACCTCTTTTCAAAGAACAAATGAAATGTGATTATTATACAATAAAATATTAGCATGTGTGTAATTGTGAAAGAAGAAGGAAAAAAAAAACATGCAAACAATATGCTATGTTCAAACTATACAAACAATCTGTTGAAAGCAGCTTATGTGCAGCAGCAACTCAAAACTGATTTGGTCTCCTTGAAAACGCTGACCAATATCTTTAAAGGAAATGAACAAATCGATCACGTGACTCAAAGCTGATCTGGCCGCCGGGCATCCTGTTGCCGGCCGGCGCCGGCGCCGGCGCCGCGCGCACGCTGCTTGAGCATCTGGGTGTAGTTGAAGATGGAGTTGAGGCGCTCCTGGCGCAGGTCCTCCTTGAAGCCGCGGATGAACTCCTCGGCCTTGGCGTCCACCTCGGACCTCCTCGCCTCCTCCTCCGTCTCCCGCTCCGGCCGCCGCCGCGCTCCAGCGCGCCCGCGCGTAGGCCTCGTCCATGCTCATCCCGGTGGGCTCGTCGTCGGCGTCTGCCGCCGGCGCGCGTCCCGGAGACGACGACGACAGCGGGGATGGCGGGAGCGGGAGCGCGCGCGGCAACGGCTGACCGCCGTCGGTGTCCTGGGTGAATCCTCTGTTTCTGTTTCTGTTTCTTGGGCGGCGGCGGCGGTGGGTGTGTCAGGTTGCGGAAGAGGCGTGGTGTTGAAGCTGGTGGAGGGGAAGGAGAAGATGGAGAAGGAGCGGAGGCGCTGCATCACCGCGGACGAGGCCCTCCGCGTGACCCCGGACGACCCGCGTCGTGGAGACGGCAGCGGCAGCGGCGGGCGCGCCCTGGACAGGACGGCGACGGCGGCGACGACCGCGTTGACGACGAGGAACCATACCGCGCTGGAGCTCAGCCACGCCGGCAGCGGCACCCACCACCACACCGCCGCCATCATCTGCTCTCTGCTTGGCGCGCTCCTCGCTTGACCTGCTCTGAGCTTGGCGATGCTGTGCTGGCTCTGCTTCGAGCTCCCCAAGAAACTCTGCACTCCCCGGGTCGATGGAAGAACGGGGTGGTTGCTCTGGTTCTTTGAACGGACAATGGCGGTGTGGCCGTGGCGATCGCACGGGTGGGGAAGTATATATAGGCTATAGCGTGCGGTTTGTCTTCCTCTTGTGTTTGGATGGATGGATCGACACGAGACAGGCAGGAGATCGAGGAAGGTTGTCGCGCGGCGCGTCACTGATCGAGTCAGCATGAATGATGAGCAAAAGCAACGTGGTCAATGTGGCACGTAGGACGTAGCTTCGCTTGGTTGGCCTCATTCACTATGCTCACGTGACTATGCAAGCTAAACAAACATTTTTCTCGTCTCAGACCTAGATTAGATATACTCATAATCATATCCTAAACTAACTACTACTCCTAGTAGCCAGATAGAGTAGAGCACTAGCACTAGCACTGCAGCACCAAACTTGGCCTACAATTAGTGACTAGCTTGCGGTGACCCCACAGAGGTTAGTGACTAGCTGACGGCTCCGGCTTTGCCAAGCATATCCGCATCAGCAGCTTGTTCAATCCTCAATGTCACGTATTTGGTTTTTCCTTTCCCTTTCCTTCGCACTGTGACCAATTATAACTTCAAATAATAATAATCTCTATAACACATAATCAATATCAAATAAACTTGTCTGGAGATATAAATGTCGCACATATTTTCTACAAGTTTGGTCAGGATATGAGAAAGTTTTTTTTTTTTCTCGAACACGCAAAAGTTTGCGCGTCTTTTGTATTAAGACGAATAAAAAAGTTGAAAGTTACAACGACGCGCCAAGAATGATGCACTAGGGGAGAATACATTATACAAACAGCTCAGCCCTCCCTAGCAGAAAGAAATCAAACGCGATTACTCACTAGATAAATAATCTAGTCGACCACGTCGATCAGACACGACGGCTCGCGCGTCGCCTCATCCGCCTCGGTCTTACAATTGGCGAGTCTGGGAAGATCTGCCACATCGCCTCCTTCTGTGAGGGAGTGCGGTTGTTGCCGTAGACTCTGTCGTATTAGGTCTGTCGCTCCGCCGCGAAGGGCACCATCCGTCCATCAATGAACCCCATCCGCTGCATCACCAACATCTCCCCCCGCTTTGCAACTGGGATGTGCGCGTGCGGCTGGGTGGCGAGCCTCCTACTATGGTGCGGCAGCGTAGGCTGCGGCGAAGATATGAGAAAGTTTGACGTGCACGCATCCTATAAATGAAGGCTGCGGCGAAGATATGAGAAAGTTTGACGTGCACGCATCCTATAAATGACCTCTATTTTAGGATGGAGGCCCGGAGTAGGTTATTAGTTGCACTTGCTAGTGAAGACTAGTAGCTACTCAAGGTGCGAAGCCAACAGCCTATTGCTATTGTCATGTCATAAAAAAAAGGAGGCAACCGATTTGAATGACATTAGCTGCCTGATTTAGTAATGTAAGTACGTAGCTCCTATGAAGCTTCCGAGTATGCAAATATGCAATGGCCGGCCTGGTACGTGTGTGATGACTGATGAGTGATGAGAGCGATGACTAGGCCCTTGCAAACACTAGCAATGTATTCCTGAACTGTAAATTGCGTCCTTGCTAGCCCTCACGTTTCTCATCTTCATCAGCCATCCCATTGCAATTTGCTACACACAGCAGAATCGCATGTCACTTTCAAAGGATATTGCTCTTGTGTGTCGTCGCCGTCATGCGAGACATCGTCACGAGCTCCATCCTGAACCGACGTTTCCTCCTTGAGCATTCTCTGTGCTGACTGGGTGTGGTGTAGTAGATACATGCGTGCGTGGGTGGATGTCTCTATAAACAAGTAAACAACCAAATGCAAGGCAGCTTCACGTCACCGGAGACTTGGCCGTTAATTAAGCAGCACTTGTGCAGGTCGGAGTCGTGCTTATGATTCCCAGAAACTAGTATCAGTGATAATAATCTAGTATTCTGTCACCCATCTGCCTGAGATTTCAGCTAATAGTAATATATACACAAAACCTATAGCTTAGGATAGTGACCAGTGCCGTGCGTACATATATGCGTGCTGTTGGAGTCGGTGTCCTGCCTGGATATTTTCGTGCTATCACACGCCTTGCTTCGATTGTACTACTTGTACAATTCTTGAGACTTCTGTTGCGGGCAACAAACATGGAATGAACGAAACAGGCTTTTTGCACCAATTCTCGATCCAAGCCCAACAACGAAACTTGATTCAACCGGCTTTGATTAAGTGGAATATGTAGAACTTGCTAAAAAAAAGTGGAATATGTAGAGGATTTGAGTTGGGTGTCTCCTCGTGAACATAGATGTTTGGGACCCTTCTTCGTGACAACTAGGGACGCAAGTTCAAAATATCTTGGGTCATTGGGATCAACCCAAAAACTTTATCAAATGAACTATAGAATGCATTTTTCATGTAATAATTTGATGGGAACAGGAAACAAGGAACTAGAATGAGGACAATATCGATAACCTCAACTGCTACGTCGACTAGGACTATATCTCTAGCACAACATCTTCAACCATGGCTACTTCACCCCATGCTTGTCTACCTCGACATCGGCATGGCTACCACCATCCTTGCACTCCACAACCACACGGTATCACAACGGTTAGGATATCAGATTGTTGGTTTACAACCTTTAGCTTCTCTAGTCTCATCATATGTAATGCTCCTGTTATGACTGCGGGGGATATTAAAGTATATTGGGATATCTCTCCAAACTAGGGTAGACTAGTAGGATCATATAATCCTGGATTTCCTTATCTTTGAAGGAGGCTTCTTGCCCCCTAAGCAATGTACTATATAATCTAGCCACGAGGCTCAGCAATACAATTAATAATCCAATTCCACCAATTTTGTTCCTCCTACACTTGTTTTCTTGTTGTTCAACATTCACTTTTGGGCGATTCGCCCTGATCTACTTTGTTCTTGGTTGTAGGTTTGGGGAGGAATCAACTCACTACTTGTCTACCAACATTTGGTAACAAGTATATAATCGATTAAATAGGTTTAATCTTTTGTTAATTTGTGATTTCATATTACCCTGACAAGAGTTTTTGATCTAAGACCAGATTTCTGGTTCTAAAAGGTTCAGAAATTTCAGACTTGTACAAAAATTCTAATTCTATTACCCACTACAAGGTTTACATTTTAAGGAACCCCATTTACCCTTCTATGTGACATCTCAATCCTTTCAGTCGAAACCATAAAAACATGTTCTTCCTAGTGTTTCACCGTTTTTTGATAAGCCAAAACCTCCCAAATAGGGCTTATACATCGGGTGAGATGATGCAACAGCAATACACATACACGAAATAGCTTAATAGGTTGGAAACAGTGAGATGATGGCAATAGCTTAATAATAATCTGAAATCCTGTAGTCAAATACTTTTAAATGCATCTTAATTTCACATTTAAGGTACACGGTATCCGGCAGAGCCTCTATCAAAGAACAAATGGCAAATGCAAGTAGTCTTCTATGTACAAAAACAAAAGAATGATCTCGTCTCCATGAAAATGCTAACCAACATCGATCTCATCTGAGAACCAACAGAACACGTGAGTCAAAGCTAATCTGGCCGGGCACCCGGCTGGCGGCGGCCGGCACCGAGCGCGCGCTGCTTGAGCATCTGGGTATAGTTGAAGATGGAGTCGAGCCGCTGCTGCCGCAGCTTCTCCTTCTCCTTGGCATCCACGTCGGACCGCCTCGCCCCCTCCTTGTCGTCCAGCTCCGGCTCTGGCGGCCGCCGTGAGGCCAGGACCAGAGCGTAGGCCTCCTCCATGCTCATCGCGCTCGGATCCTCTTCTTCCTCCTCTGCTGCTGCCGGCGCCGCCTGTGATGTGAGCACAAGCGGGCGCGGCGACGGCGACGGCATCGGCATGGTCGCCGGTGTCATCGGCTCCTTCCCTGTCGCTTGGACGGCGGCGTGTGCGTCAGCGTGTTGGTTCTGCGGCAAGGTCGGGGTGTCGAGGCATGCGGAGGGGTAGGAGAAGATGGAAAAGGAGCGGAGGCGCTGCAGCAGCACCGACGAGGCCCTGCGCGTGACGCCGCCACTGCGCGGCGACGATGACGTTGGACGCGCCCGCGAGGACAGCACGGCGATCGCGGCGACGATCACGTTCAGGACGAGGAACCACGTGGCCTCGGAAACCAGCCACGCCGGCAGCGACCACCACTCCGCCGCCATCGTCTGGCCCAGCTTCCGTGAGGACTCGGCCGTTCTTTCCCTCCTCTGCTCTCCTCTGTTTGTCGAAAGGCTCGAGGAGATGATGCCGAGAATCAGAAGGTGGTAACGCTTGGAACGGTGTTGCCAGGACTGTATAGGTAAAGATGCAAGCGGCGCGGGCCTGTCCGCGAGCCCGCTTTGCCCGCCCCGCAAAACAGGCCCACTGGACAACCGCAACCTGCTTGCTTTTCTCTTGCGGGCTGAGGCAGGCCAGCCTGCTAGCGAATGCGAGACGCTCACAGAGCCCGCAAATCCCGCGATGTCCTGCTCCTACGGCTTCGTTCCTTCGGAGGAACTCGGTCTCCGCCGCCGCCACCTCCGTGACAGCGCTCCCCAACGGCGAGCGATCTCCGCTGCGGCCATGGTCGATCGATCATGGACGTGCCCCTCTATTCCGATCTACAAGAAAGAACAAAGGGGCAAAATCAGTGTATAACAAAATAAAAGAAATAGAGTATGAAGAAACCTCGTGCAGGGCGTCGAGATCTGACCTCAACTTCGGCGGCTACCCAGACGCCGCGAGCAGGGCGTCGAGATCTGACGCGAGCAGGACGGGAACTCGCCGCGCCCGCCGCCCCCCACGCGCTCTCCAATGGCAGGACGACGGCAGTAGGTCACCTGTCCTTCTCTGCTTCGCAACGGGCGGCGGCGGCAGCTTGCTACGACGAGAACGCACCAGTACACTACATCACTTGTCTTGTTAGCTTGCAAGGCAGCAAGCAGCACTCCGTGGCCCATCGTGGCACTAGCAAGCGAGCGGCAGTAGCAGCTCCCATCGTGGAAGCGATTTGGGTGGAGGCAGGAGTGGACGGAGGAAGGAGAAGGAGCAAGATAATATACTCATAACTTTACTCCCGGCTCCCAATTCCAACCGGGACTAGAAGACTTTCACTCCCGGCTCATAACACCAGCCCGGAGTAAAAATTTGACGGGCCATGGAAATTTTTGCCGTGGTTTTCACATCCCTCCTTCGATTTACTCCCGGTTGGAGTCTCCATCCGGAAGTAGATGTTTATTCTCGGTTTGGGTTAACAACCGGGAGTAAAGGTACACATTTACCCCGGTTGGAGACTTCAACCGGGAGTAGAGGCCCCGGGCGCGGGATCCTGCGTCAGATGACGCGTTTTATTCCCGGTTGGAGAGTCCAACCGAAATAAAGGTCCCCGCTCAATTTCCAACCGGGAGTAACCGTGTTTTTAGGCTCGAGAAGAGAAGTCGTTTGTGTAGCAGTGGTGGCTCGTTGCCGCTGCTGGAGAGTCTCCCCGATACGCCCGAATCCGCGCCGGCCATGAAGAAGTCGTTGCCCCCCACGCACCCCCCCCCCCCTCGCCGGCGTCGATTGACGCTCCGCTCCCATGCCTGCCTCGACCACGTGCTGGCCCGCGACGACAACTGGCGAGATTCTGGTCCTGGAGCACCTGGAAGCAGTGCTGCGAGAGGTCCGACGTGCACACACGAATCCAAACACCGCCCAGCCGCGGGTTCATGTACATGGCGGCGCTCGCGAACAGCGTGCCACCAGCGACAGGGACAGCGTTCCGGGCGTCCCTGTCCGGGCACCGCAGCCTGCCATTCTGCCAAACGGGTCGACGAGGCAATGCGAGCAGACCAGAGGGCTCTGCGACGTCGCCAGGGCAGTCCATGTATAAGCGAAGCGGGTCCTGTTAGGCTTTGCAGGCTCGATCGCAAAGCCTGCAGTGCATGCGGGCTTAAGTGCTTTAATTATGTGGATGCCCACTAAGCCTGCTAAGCAAGGGTGCGGCCAGAGCGGCGGTCTGCGGGCCGTCTGCAGAGCAGCCCGCTTGCATCGTGATGTATAGGAGTATATATAGTGCGTGGTTCACTCGGTTTTTTCTGTGGAAAAGTAGCAGGGGTTTCGCAAAACGAAATACTACTGGTCTGCTTCGGCGCGTTTTTAGAAGAGAAAACGGTCAAGCGAAGACCGGGCATGCCATGCACGTAGCTTCGTATGATTGGAATCTTTCTCCAGGCCAAATGCACATTTTCTGTTTTCTTGCAAATATTTTTTAAACTAAAAAAGATGTCAAAGATGTCTGAAGTCTTTGCTACACAGCCAGCAGCAAATATTTTAGTAGTGCTTTATTCCACAAACCGGTATTGTGAGGGAGCTTAATAAATTCACTACTACGCAAAGCTCCATCGTCACGAGCTCCATCCTGAACCGACGTTTCTGCTTCAACATTCTCTGTGCTGACTGGGTGTGGTGTAGATACACGCGTGCGTGGATGGATGTCTCTATAAACAAGTAAACAACCAACTGCAATAAGGCAGCTTGACGTCACGTGAGACTTGGCCATCAAGCAGCACTACTGCACGTCGGTTTAGCGAGCCAGTTTTAACTTTATTTTAGTGCCATTCTTTAGTATTGCAGAGAGTAGTATCAGTGCTAATAATCTAGCATTTCTGTGACTGTCACACATAGTAATCTGCTGACATTTCAGTTATCAACACTATAATATATATACAGTTATACACTACGAACCTAGGATAGATATTACCAGTGCCGTGCGCAAGTGCACGCTGACGGAGTCGTCGTCCTGCTTTGGATATTATTCTGCTGTCATACGTACGCCTGGCTTGATTGCTTCGATTGTACTACATGTACTATTCTTGAGACTTAACCAACCGCCTTTGATTAAGTGGAATGTTTTATGGCGAGTGGTTGTAATTTCTAACTTTTTATTCGTCTTAATACAAAGACGCGTAAACCTTTTGTATGTTTGAGAAAACAAATGAAGTGGAATATGCAGGCGGTTTGAGTTTGAGTTGGATATCTCGTTGTGATGTATCATGTCTGGGGTCTTTTGGTGCCAACGTATGTAATACAACATCTGACAGCACTTTACTTTTCTTATTTTCTTTTCCAAAGGAAATTAATGAAGGAAACAAAACATACACGCACTATAGATATTTCAGGTTTACTTGGTTGTTCATAATACGAGACTCGCTAGCTTGGCGCACATAGGGGAATCTGAAGTTTGAAAACAAATTGGATGTCTTCTGCTTATTCTTGTTTGTTTAACAGTGTATTGGGATCTCTCTAGATATGAAAGACTAGGACCATGCACGTAATCCCGGTTTGTCTTACCTCTAGCTTGTTTGTTTAACAGTGTATTGGGATATCTCCAGTGTGGGTGGAAAAAAACGGAGGACTGTAGTAACCGAACCATGGACACTAGAGGCACCAAATCTTGGATATAAGCCAAACCATGGGGAATAAAATAATATATTTCACTACAAGGAATGTTGCTTTACATGACGGACGGTTTGGTCACAGATACTCAAAAATACGTCCACAGATTAACTTGCCATGACAGTCAAGAAATCCGTCATATATCTCACGTCACAATTTTCTTTGGACCCATTTCAGCCGCCACGGATTGTCATTTTATATCGTCATGGAATACATGGTAAGTAAGAACAGCCAAAACCTATTGTGATGAATTAAAAACGTCGTGAAGCTACCTTGCCACATCAGCATTTGCCATGTCATTTGGTGATGATGGATTTGACATGACAGCTACCTTGCCACGTCAGCATTGGCTTATGCCAGCCCATCATGGAGGAGGCCCAATTGTTCTTCATATTATTTGGCCACTAAACCCATGTTTCCTTTATTTTTTTCGAATTAGGCCCATAATACTGGGCTATCATAGATTGCACTGAATAATTGGCCCATTATTCAAATTTAATTTTTTTGCCAGAAATATTCAAATTTATTTTTTTGTTGAAATATTTAAACTCAAATTCAAATTGACGCCACATGCAAATCATCACAGCCACATCCAAATCGTCACCCACATCCAAATCGTCCACAGCTCATCATCACATATAAACGTAATGAAAATTTTTGCCAAAAATATTCAAATTTAAATTTAAATGGACAGATCCAAATCATCACAAATATTAAAATAGAGAGGTCCCATTGCCATTACACAGGTCACAGATCATCACTTACATCACTTAAATTTAAAGGCCACATTAGTTACATTTAAAGGTCACCAGACCATATGGCATAAGTTCAAACAAAAGCATTCAAGGTTAAGTAGCTGCAGCACCACTTTCCAAAGGTACACGAGCACATAGGCTGACATTAGAAGTAACCACACATGCACCACATAGGCCAACATTCGAAGTCAAGCAACCCAAAATCACCACTTGACAACCAAAATCCTTGGTGCTGCATCAGGTAAGCCAAACACAACTTTACCCTGTTGGTCCAAGCATGGAAATGAAACCCCTAATCAATGCATCTGTCTCAGCTTGCTTTTTCTTATTCTCTTCAACCTGGATTACCTTTGCTTCTTCTACTTCCTGCATTTTTTTCTTTATCTCATCCAACTGCAGTTGCTGGGACTTCACAATCTCCCTAAGATCATTGTTTGCTTGCTTCTCCACCACCAGTTCAGCTTCTAGCCGACTTTCAGCATTGTCCTCTATAGCAAATGAGCTTTTCATCCCCACATTTACAAGAAAGCTATTCTTCTTAGTCTTCTGACCAAGAACTTCAGAGACAACATCAGTCACATCCTTTGGTTGCTCACCATCATTTACAGGAGCATTTAACTTGGCCTCAATTTCAACCTATCAATGGAAGAGATATATAGATAAATGATTATGACATATATGGACCTAATGTATCATTTGATTGTGCACTAATTTTGACTTTACTTACAATAATATATTTGCACATGGCCGTTGGGCTAGACATCCAGTACAGGGCATATGGCCGTTGGCCCAACCGTAAGTTTTTGCTTTCTCCTACATATACAACGACTTTGGATCCAGCCAATTCACACATTGATGAGTACACCTGAAATATGGAGAACACATCTAGATCTAGTTTCACAAATATGATGAACTCTGCAATGGCAAGTTCAAATCATTCAAACCCAAACGACCAATAACATGGCCTGCAACCCCATTTTTCCATGAACTTTCCACCATATCAGTTTGGTCACAACTTTCAATCTCCCTTCTACCCACAAAATTTCCATCCATTTGGAGGTCCTCCAAGCTTCCAGCAGCTCCCAAGTACAAGATATCAGCATGGCATTCCTTTCCATGGTAATTTCTATGGTGCGGATATGACTGGTGGTCCTTCATCACCGGTTGCTTCAGCATCAATGTTTGGAGTTGGTGGTGGTTCAAGATGTGAGGGCTCAACTTCACCGGTATGCTCTCCAATACCTTATGTAGAGAATACAAACAAAGATCCAATTACAATTGAAGAATGGAGTGATGCTGGTCTCAGATGAGATAAAAAAAATGTTGTGCGCATGTATTGGTTTGGAAAAGACAACCTGTGACTGCTGATCAACAACTCAAATGACTCAATTGATGGCAATTCAAAGGCGGGAGCTTGTTAGTGGAAGGAAGTTGCTGCTGAGTACAACAAGAGTGCTCCGAAGAATAGACAAAGAACAGCTACACAATGCAAGAACCACTATAATACAATCAATGCACTTGTCACAAGGTTCCAGGGATGTTGGACAAATATAAGCAACACCTATGAAAGTGGCCGACCTGATGACCAACTAATAGAGAAGGTTCGTGCAGAATGGAAAAGAGTCAAGCAAACTGACAAGCCATTCCCATTCCCATTTAAGTATTGGTGGAAAGTGGTGAAGGAAGAACCCAAATTGTTTAATCAGATGTGGCTGCTGACATTAGGAATAAGAGAACTAAGGTGTGTGCCTCAAAGAGCTTACCACTTCATCTTCAAACCGAGACACTGATGAGGCAACTGAATGCCGTCGACCACAAGGGTAGAAAGCAGCGAAAGTGCAGCGGAAGGGGAAGGGTAAAGCAGGGAAGAATTGGTTATCTGATGAAAATGTTCCACAATTCAATGGTCTCCAGGTAGAAAAAAAGCAAGAATAGATAACATGGCTGCAACTGAGAAGGAGAATGTGCGGTGGGAAAAAAAAATCAAGGAGTACAGGGAACTTTTGATAATTGATACATCTCCACGACCATCGTCTCCTACGCGCCGCCCCATCCGAAGGGCCTCACCGCCGAGGGAAAAACAGGGACCCGAACATGCGCCCTAGGCGGCAAAGTGACCGGCACTTGCAGCTCCCACGAAGTTCCAATTTGATTGTATGGATCTATAGGGGTTTGAGTTGATCTGTTTGTCTCCATGACTAAATTTCTAGATTCATTGCATGATTTCTGGGATTGATTGAGGGGAGCGGAGGGAAGGAGGGGGGCGGCGGGAGAGGAGGCAGATCGGAAGATGGGGATGGAGAATTCCATCTACTGGCGGAGAGGACGTAAATCCAAGGTAGAGTTTTTTATTGTATGTGGGCCCCTTTAAATGCGATGTCGACACTAGCGTCATCGAACTTTGCTTCTCATCGAACTGTTCGGTTCGAGGCACACTGGTGTGCCAAAGCAAAATTTAGAGAAATGCTATACAATAACAGATTGTTTCCTTCCAAATAACCAGAATTTGGGCCTTTAGATGTGACACATGGTGCGTTAATCCTCCCTTAACTATAAAGAGTCTGTGTGATTACCATATGTTTTGAGTCTAGATGTAGAAACTAATAGCAGTTACACATATGGCTAAATTTTTGACAGTCTATTTACCTACCTTATAATTTGATAAATTTTGAATGCTTCAATACTATGACAGAGGTAGATTTGAAACATTGAGAAGAGAATGCCATAGTCTGTAAATACTTTTACTGCATCTTAATTTCACATCGAATATACACGGTATCCGCCATAGCCTCTATCAAAGAAGAAATGAAATGAAATCCTCATAAAAAAATAAATGAAATGGATAGTACAATAAAATGGCACAAATGTGCATAGCAAAACCAAACAATGAAAAGACCACACTGTACGTACACCTGCAGAGTGCAGACTAACGAATGCTAGTAGCCTACGGAGTATATCTACAAAATATATAAAATGATTTCGTCTCCAAGCTTGACAATGCTGACCCCAACATTGATCTGAACGAACAGAACACGTGAGTCAAAGCTAATCTTGCCGGGCATCCGCCGGCTGGCGATGGCCGGCACCGAGCGCGCGTTTCTTGAGCATCTGGGTATGCAGCTTCTCCTTCTCCATCTCCTTGGCATCCACGTCGGACCGCCACGCCTCCTCGTCCTCCCGCTCCGCCTGTGGCGGCCGCCGCTGTGAGGCCAGGACCATAGCGTAGGCATCCTCCATGGTCATCGCGCTCAGATCCTCCTCCTCTTCGTCTTCTGCTGCCGGCGCTGGCCGTGATGTGAGCACAAGCGCGCGCGGCGACGGCATGGCCATCCTCTGTTGTGTCACCGGCTCCTCCTCTGTTTCTTGGGCGGCGGCGTGGGCGTCAGCGGCCTGCAGCAAGGTTGGAGTGTCGTCGAAGTATGCGGAGGGGTAGGAGAAGATGGAGAAGGAGCGGAGGTGCTGCAGCAGCACCGACGAGGCCCTGCGCGTGATGACCCCGCCACTGCGTGGCGACGCCGATGGACGCGCCGGCCGCGAGGACAGCACCTGAAATAGGTGTGCTTTTGACAAAATAAGTTTAGTAAACTGTAAACCCTGAAAAATAATAATAATAATAATAATAATAATATTTTTTTTCTTGTTAACCTTTATAACTCATTCTTTCATTTGTTTTATTTGTTTATTGATTTATTTGATGCAACAAGCACAATGCCATGTCATAGTTGATTTAAATTTTAAAGATCATAGTTTGAATTTCAAATTTTATTCTGCTGATCAATTAGAACCTTTGGCATTAAGTGCAAAATCAAGAAAAAAAGAAGAAGTGTTGCATCCTTTGATCCACTTTGACCAAAAATCACATCCTGTTTATTCTGTCGATGATCGGATCAAATAAAATCAAAGCACCCGAGGATTGTGAAACTAGAGACTGACAGTGGGGTCGGGACAAAATTTGGGCGCGATCCGCGCGTCCGCCAGTGCGCGGCCGGACGGCTAGTCCGGCCGAACCCGTGCTGGCTCCGATCGTGCTCAAAATTTTCGTGAATCTCCTTGATCCTCTGCATATCACAGCCATGGCGGTGCTTTTGGTTTGTTGCCTTCGGAGGAGTGACCGAGCAGCTATGAAACCTATCCTACGTACACCTCTCCTCCATTCAGACCTCAAGCCATTCTCTTCTCCCTCACTCATAGTTTGCTCTAGCACACCTAACCAGCGCCATGGAGAGCTATGCCCTATCCCTCATCAAGAGCACCACGACTTCCTTAGGGCCGGACATGGAACCAATTCGAGGAGAGCCAGAGAATGTGATGGTTGATGAAGAAGCAAGGTACATTGTGGTAGAACCTCTCGCCATCCTACCACCTTCTCCCATGAGTGGTGGTGCAAGCTTGAAGTCCATGGCGAGAACAAGGGCACCCCATGCTGCTGCACCCAAGAGGAAGGCACCCTCCTCTACTTCAGCCGGCGCCACCCCCTCAAGGAAGAAGCCCACGATGAGTATCGAAACTAGGAAACGTCTCTTTGTAGCGGGAGATAGTCGCTCTACTTCATTCTACAAAACCGCTAAGCCTAGCTCGTCATACACTGTGAGGGGGTACCAAAACCCGAGGGTGGGTACGGGAAGATGCTCATGCGCAAAACCAATGAGTCGGGAACAACCACGCCCCTCTTAGAGCAAAGGCCACTCCGGCTTTCTCAACTAACTTACCTAGCTTGTTGTTGAGATGGAATTCTTCACTAGCTAGGTCGTCATTGAGGTCTTTGATTTTCAGCCTAAGTGTAGGATCTGATGGAAGCCTAGAGGAGGGGGGGGTGAATAGGCTGACCCCCAAAAATCGACACTGTTAAAACTCAAGCACGCGCCAAGATCAGAGGCGCGGCACCGCCGCGTATATATGCATGACACTACCGCGTAAACCTGACAGACAGAGACAGAGAGGCGCGGCACTGCCGCGTAAATGAACCAAAGCACCGCCATGGACGTGATATGCAGAGGATCAAGAAGATGCAGGCAATATTTCAGCGCGATCGGTGCTAGCACAGATCCGGCGGATTGGCGGTCGCGAGGTTTCGCTCAAATTTTGTCCCAGCCCCACTAACAATCAGTAGTCCTCGGATGTGGGGGTGCTTTGATTTTATTCGGTCCGATCAGCGACAGAATAAATAGAATTTGATCTTGGTCAAAGTGGATCATGAGATGCAACACTTCTTGTTTTTCATGATTTTGCACTTAATGCCGTGGTTCGATTGATCAACGGAATATAATTTGAAATTCAAACTATGATCTTGAAATTTGAATCAAAGATGACATGGCATTGTGCTTGTTGCGTCAAATAAGTAAATAAAAACAAATAAAAGAATAAGTTAGCAAGGTTAACATGAACTTCTATATATATATATATATATTTTTTTTTTTCGAGTTTATATTCTACTAAACTTATTTTTTCAAAATATACGTTAGCATCGTGAGAAGGCTCAAGGAAAACTTTGAGTCTTTGGCCATTTACCTTTGAGATATTATCGTCGTCGTCCTGAATTGTTATAGCTCCGTGTGGTGCAAAGGTGTCGACGGCGGCGTATGGTCCCCTCCATTTACTTCTAAGCTTTCCTTCACCGAATAACTTCACTCGGGAGTTGAAGAGCAACATCTTGTCTCCCTTGTTGAATGTTTTCGGAATTATCCGGTGATCGTGCCATCTTTTGGTACGTTCCTTGTAAATTTTGTCACTATGGTAGGCCATCTCACGCCACTCTTCTAGCTCGGCTATTTGCTTTTATGCATTTACGCGGCTAGCTTGAGATCCTTATTCCAACTCTTAATTGTCCCGGTAGGCTCGATGTTCGAAGTTCTACTTGGCAGATGGCATCTTTTTCCATAGACGAGTTGGTATGGTGACATTTTCGATGGGGTCTTGTTAGCTAGGTGGGGTCCTGGATTGCCCCTTTTAGTTAGGCGGTGCCATTCGCGCTAGGTTGTGAGGAGGTTAGGGTGGCCGGTGATGAACTTTGGCCATTCCCGCACCGCCCTAGTCGGCAGCACCACTTGTGGGCCCGATGTTGTCTTTCCAGTCTTATTGTTCTGGTGGTACTCCGGACTTCCCTGAAGTCGAGTGGAAGGATGGCATCATTCTACTAGAAGGTTGCAATGCCATTGGTTGCAGATTTGGATCGTATGGGTGTCTCCTTATGCTATGCAAAGGCGTTGCAAGAAAGGAGACCGAGATGCTCATTCAGTCAAACCTTCTTGATAGGATCCGTGAAGCTCAAAAGTATGATCGCTTGATTCGGGAGGTTCGCAAGAGGATTGGTGATGGCAAACCTCGTGAGTTTACTATTGATGAAAATGATGTGGTTCGTTTTAGGGGACGCCTTTGTGTACCACAAAAATCGATGTCAAGATGGATATCTTAAGAGAAGCTCATCGTACTCCATACACAGTTCATCCTGGTGAGACAAAGATGTATAGAGATTTGAAGCGAGCTTTTGGTGGAAAAGGATGAAAGTTGATGTTGCCAAGTATGTGGCTACTTACTTTTTGTGGAGCCGACAAGTGAAGGCCGAGCATAAGAGGCCCGCAGGATTGTTGAAGCCCCTAGAGATTCGAGTGGAAGTGGGAATATATCACTATGGATTTCGTGGTTGGTTTACCACGTTCTCCTCGAGGTAAAGATGTAATTTGGGTTGTTGTGGATAGACTCACTAAGGTGGCTCATTTTATTCCAATGAAGACCACAGATTCTCGCCCGGACTTAGTCCCCTTGCATATGAAAGAGATAGTGAGGTTGCATGGTGTGCCAAAGTCTATCGTTTCCGATCGAGACCCCAAATTCGCCTCTAACTTTTGGGAGAGTTTGCAAAGCGCTTTGGGGACGAGGCTTGACATGAGTGTGGCTTTTTCATCCCCGGATGGTCAGTCCGGCGCACTATCCGGACCTTGGAGGACATGCTACGTGCTTGTGTCCCTCTTGAAGGGGCAGTTGGGAGGATCATCTAGCCTTGGCGAGTTTGCTTATAATAATAGCTATCACGCTAGTATAAAGATGGCACCATATGAGGCTTTATATGGTAGAAGATGCATCTCACCATTGTGTTGGGAAACATTGGGAGAGAGGTCTTTAGTTGGTCCAAGTTGGATTCAACGGACTACCGACAAGGTGCAAGAGATACGTCGAATATGTTGGCCTTCGAGCCGCCCGAGAAAAGCTATATGCAGATGTCGAAGGCGAGACCTTGAGTTCGCAGTGGGTGATCAAGTTCTTCTCGAGTATCGCCTACTAAAGGTGTTGTGCGATTTGGTACTACTGGGAAGCTTAGCCCGAGGTACATTGGACCTTTTGATATCATAGCCCGGGTTGGTAGCTTGGCTTATAAACTGCGATTGCACGAGTCGATGAAGGGAGTTCATAATGTTTTCCATGTCTCCATGTTGAGAAAGTATTTGCGGGATCCCGAGCATAAGATTGACTTAGAGTCAATTCAGGTGGAGCAAAACTTGATGTGAAGTGTCGCCCGATCCATATTTTAGAATCATCGATCGTGTGCTAAGGACAAGGATTATCAAATATGTGAGAGTTCTATGGACGAACCAGCATGAACGTGAAGCGACTTGGGAACTTGAGGAACAGATCGTAAGGAGTATCCGAACTATTTGACACCGGTGAGTTTTATGATGTTAAGCCGGGTTTACCATTCTTTTGGTTTCAATCATAGAAATGGTAGAATTCGAGGGACGGATTCTATTAAGGGGGTAGAATGTAACACCAAAAAATAGAAAGAAAGGAAGAGACTTGTTGGGCTGGATAGGCCGGGCCCATGCCCAAGATATATCCGTAAGCTCCTCTCCCTTCTCGTACTTCATCTCCTCCAAATCAGTCCCCTCCCCTTCTCACGTTACTCTCTCTTCCCCTTGCTCTTCCATGGCTTCCTTCCATAAATCTCCCACTACAGCGCCAAACCCTTAGGGAAATCTAGCAAAACTGATCAGCCACATCAAGAGGAGCAAGAAGAGGTGCATCTTCCTTGGAGATCGGTCCCTCCCCCACCCCATCTCGTTGCCCTAGGGTTTGTGGATAACCAAGCAACCATTCGTGGGAGAGATCCCTGTCCTCCTCTAGGTATGGAACTCAATCGACTCTTCCCTGTGTTAGGATTGGACACCAAGTTTAGGCCTTAAACTGAACATGAGCTGGGTTTTCATGTTTTCTTTCCCTCCCTGTACAGCAGTGGATTCGTCCTGTGTTGAGGTCCTTGCCGGCCGAATTAGAAAATCATATGTGAAAGGAAATCGTAGGCCTTTTAAAGACCTTTCCAAACAGTATTTAAGCTTAATTTTTCGTTGAGTATAGCAAAAGTTGTGGCTTTCTGAATATTGCTGAATGTTAGTGCTGTCAGGTTGGGGGCAGTTTCGAACTGCAGTTTTCAGCGTCGTTTTAGAAGTTCTTCGAGGCCAATTTAGTTCAGGCGCTATGGAGTATTTGTAGTACTTCATGTGAACTTTTTATTGAGTATTCAAACTCTATTTTAGGACTTATGGTTTGGGAGGTGTGGGTTTTCTGAAGACAGAGTTGCTGCTCTAGAAACCCAGAGCAGTCTGTTGCTTTGTAGGCTGCATGAAAAAATATTAGATGTTGAAATTCTAATTTTTGGTGAACACTAAGGTAGTAGCTTATTCTGTGTAGATGCTTGTTAGCCATTTATTTGTGATCAACTGCTACAGCTTTAGAGTTACAAAAAAGAGAACAAGCAACACTGTTGCTGTTTGTTGACGGTCAAGTGGGGTTGTTTTACCGATTGTTTGTTGGACGTAGGGACGTTTTGTGCTTTGTTTACTAGTGATATATGGAATATTTGTACTAAGTTCTTTGTTCCAAAACAGGTGGTAGTGCTTCGAATCGCCCATAGCTCTTTTGACCCTCTTCGGTAAAAAGGCAAGTGGATGTAGCATTGGTTTGCTACTGTTTTGACTTGTTATCTTAATACCCTACACCAAAATGTTGGAACCCATGTCATAACAACTCTGAACTGAACCTTATTATATTCCTAGCTCAGCCATAATGGGATGCCTTATTTCTTTATATATATATGATGTTGTGATGCAAGCACAATTCATGTGGTCGAATCACATGCTTTGGAGAAGGTGAAGGTTATATTGCTATTATTATAGCAGATCATAAGCACTGCATCATTCAAATGCATTGGAAGTTATGTCGTTGACCTATGGTCTCGACTGCACCCGATAAACATCATGGGATGCAGCTCCATACCTTGTTGGGTATGCAAAAGAGAAGTCATTTACATTGCATTCATATGCATTTATGAATTATATTGGAAGTGACTTATCCTTGGTATTATTATTGGAGGTGTATCATCCCCTGTAGTGTTCTATTTGGAAGTTGTTTTTCTTTACTTCAATCTAATATTTGTCCTGTCCTTAAAAGTGTATTTTAGTATTAAATCATGGATAACATAACGTGTGGTCAAAAATAGTTTGGCAAAATCAGATTTACTTGCTGAGATGTTTCATCTCACTCTTGCATTACTCCTTCCGGTACTCGTCTTTGGTTACTAGGATGGGAAGGGAGCTAGTTGCACGTTTCACACACCTTGTTTTCGAGAGACAACCATAATGGCTTAGCCGTATAATTAGTTTTGGGAATGGTTGTTCTAAGGGTGGTCATGCAGGGGCCGGCCGGGCGGTCGGGCAGGTTGGGCTCAAGCCCCACCTACCGCGACGTAACCAAGCCCCACTCGAGCCCCACCTCGTAATTTGCCGAGGAGCCCTGGCTCTGGCCGCCGCCCGCTCTCCGCATGCCTTTGACGTAAGTCACGTGAACCAGCCGGGAGTCACATCACGCGGTAGTCAAGGCCCACCGCCCAGCCCAAGAACCTAAAAAGGTAACTCTATCAGGCAATCGATCACAATTCTAACGAGCACGGACCCATCGCCAGCTGCGTGACTCCTCGCCCCCGGACCCGACTCTTCGCGTGATCGCATCCCCCGACTCCCGCGTGAGGTGTGACGGCCTTGGGCGGCCGCGCGGTCCTTCGCTGTCGGCCGCCCTCGCGAAGTCGCAGGCTAACGAAGTCGGCGATCCCGGTCGCAGCTCGGCGATCCCGATCCCATTGGACGGCGGCTAAAGGCGACACGGGCAAAGTGATCATGGACAGCCACTGAGCCGGGCGCAGGTGGCAAAAAGCCGTAAAGTTAGAGATTTTTTAAATTTTTTTTGTGTGGAAACGAATGATTGGCTGGTATGGGATGATTGAATATTTGAATTGATTATTCATACTTTGATTTATGATTTCAATTTCGAATGTCGAAAAAGGGGCTTGCACAATTATTTTTCAACTTTAAGTGGCTCAACCTCAAGGTCCGCAACTCCGCATAGTAATGAGAACACAAATCAACCGAAGAAACCTGTGGTAGAGTTTAGTCATGAGATCCTAATTCTTGACCGGGGAAAGCGCAAAACCAATCGATTCTATTGAACCTGAAATTAGGGACCAAGTAAAGAGAGGATATGCTTTGAGTGGTCCAACCCAACCTTATGGATTTGCATTTCCTCGTAAATATACTTGGTGGTGAATGGAGATCATTTCAAAAGACTTGGTTTGATGAATTTGATTGGCTAGAGTATAGTGAGTCTAAGGATGCCGCTTATTGCTTATACTATCATGTTGAGATTTTTCTAGTTGCCATTGATGCTATCTTGACCGAGTTGAATCATCGGTTTAGTGAAATTAGTTCAGAGTTATTAGTATGTATGGCTGCCTTTAATCCAAGGAAATCCTTCTCTAATTTTGATGTGGACAAACTTGTGAGGCTTGCTGAAATTTATGCTCAAGATTTTGATATAGGTGAGCTAGTTGTTCTTCGGCTCACCTTAGGCAGTTTGTCAACCATGCTAGAAGAACTCCGAGTTTCTTGGATGCACCGAACTTGGAAAAGTTGCTGAAATTATGGTGCAGACTAATATGCACACATCTTATAAATTGGTTTATCGTCTCATTGAGCTAATCTTGATACTACCGGTTGCAACGGCCCCGAGTTGAAAGGATATTTTCAGCCTTGAACATTATAAAGACAGATTTGCGTAATAAAATAGGTGATGAATGGCTCAATGACTTGATGATATGCTATAATGAGAAGGAGATATTTAGAAAGATTGATAATGAAAAGATCAAAAAGCGGTTTGAAAAGATGAAAGAGCGCCGTATGTTATTGCCAAAACAAGTAGTGGTACGCTCTATTCAACTATTAATTCATAATTTGGCGTACATATATATTTGACTAATCAATTATGTCTTTTTTCAGAGGTTGCTACTTCGAGGAGGAATAAAGTGTGGCAACGCCACGGGTCATTTATTAATTTGGAGTAATTGAATTCGGTATGAATGAATTGCCTCATTTTTACATATTTAGTTGATGTTTTTAATGCAAGATGACTTTAAGCTATTATATATTTGTCAAGTTGTGTCTTTTGAGAGGTCATAGTAGAGTTAGATCATTTGTTGCATTTTGTTCACTCGACCTAGAAATTTTTTTGGCTTCGTCCTTTGTGGTCATGTAAACTAATCTCCTAGCATAACTCCTTTTGCTCACGGATGTTTATCTAATGCTAGTGTGGTAAATATGTGACTTATATTTGTTCTCTCTTCCGAGTTGCTTGTAAATGCAAATGAGGTGTCTTTTTTTTTTTTAATTTATTCATTTAGTATGTTTGGCTAGTTTTTGTGATGTGTAGTAGCATCCCGAAGGGTTTGTGGTTCGGGGTGTTACGGTTTGGTACCGGAGCTAGTTTTAGATTCTCGGAAAAATAAGGATTAAATTGACACACTTGCACTTTTAGGATGGGTATTTATTGTTTTACCTGTTTCTTAATTGTTATGACATGATATGTTATATATATACCATGTTCCATTTGTGGTTAGTGTGGCCTTATTTTGTTTTCTTAATGGGGTTACCGTTTGTTTATCGTGGTGGCTGTAGCTATGCCGCTGAAGAAAGGGAAACGGGTCGACCAAGCGACTACTACCGTAGCAACCGCCGAGGGTGCTACTGCGGATCACAATCAACCTCTTGATCCAGCGGCAATGGTAGCTTCAATGCAAGCGATGCGGCCAGGAGTTGGAGGCCTTGAAACAAGCTGCAAATGCTGGCACCACTACTTTGTTGCTACCGCTGCTACTACTACTAGCACTATTCCTCTCAAGCGGGGTGCGAATCCCACGGGTGTTCCTCGGACTACGGTTCCGGTCGGTGGTATTTCTCTTGTCAAGTGGATTGGCATGAAGCTGGATTCTTTTGATGGCGGTGGATCTCCGGTTGATGCAACAGATTGGCTAAGTTATGTGGAGGATAAGATGGAGGTCTTTCGGGTGGATTATGGGGATCGTATTCGCTATGGGACACGGTTGCTAAAGGGTGAGGCCCAGATATGGTGGAGAGGCGCAAGGGCATCTCATTCGTCTACACCGGATCTTTGAGTTGGCATGTTTTGGCGAGCGCTTTTGAGAGGAGGTTTTACCCAACCACTTTCCTTGAGAAGATGAAGATAGACCCGCAAACCTATAGGCGAGGATAAGAAAACTTGGCAGAGTATGAGGTGGGCTTCAACAAGATTGTTCGCTTTGTTCCACATGTGGCTGGTAATGAGGCAGAGAAGGCAAGCCGGTTTCGTCAAGGTTTGAAGCCCTCCATCGAGGCACACATTGGGGCCTTTCCACTTGTGGACTTCCGCACCACCGTGGAGCGGGCTTTAGGTGTGGAGATGCAACAACAATATACAAATGAAATTCAGAAATCTAGTGGAGATCGGGTCTCGCTCTATGGATGACAAGAAGGGCCAATCCGGTGGTCCAGCTCACAAGAAGGGGAAGTTTCAACGTCACCATCCATACCGTGGCAAGTCATCTCACTTTAGTTCTTGGGGAGGAAGCACACCTCAATGTCGGGCTGTTCCTAAACCCGGTTTGGGGCTAGTGTGTTTTTATTTGTGGTGATGCGCACCGGCGTGCAGAGTGCAAGTGGAATGGGAGATGTTCCATTTGTGCTCGGGATCACAAGGATGTGGTGTGTAGGAGGAATCCAAATGCAAAGCTTTGTTGGGAACCAATGTCTTCTTCAGCCACTAGTGGCCTTTGTCAACATATTGACATCTACACCACAACATGATTCTATGCCACCTACTCACCAAGACTTGGCCGCACCACCTTACCCTCGGTACTTGGCAGCTCCTTCTACACGGTTGCTCCTTCAATGCCACGGGATGGGAGTCTTCGACTTCCACGACCTACTACTTTTCCGGTGTATCCACTACCCTCGACTTCTACACCCTACTTTGGTTCTTCAAGAGCCGCTTCTTCCTCTCGTGGGTGTTCCCGGAGCTTATGTGTTGCCCTCTATTAATGACAACAAGGGAGGTGTTGTTACAGGTACTATCTTAGTTGATTCATTTGATGCATACGGCGCTTTTTGACTCGGGCGCTAGTTTCTCGTTTGTCTCGGAGGGCTTTGTGGCACGTCTTTGGCCTTTCTATGCAGAAGATTGGTCACCCCATTGTGGTCGGATTACGCTAAAGGTTTTATATCTAGTCATTCGGTTTGTCCGGGTTGCTCTATCGTTGTTGCCGATGAGGGCTTTATTGCTAATCTTGTGGTGATTCCCCTTGAGTCATTTGATGTTATTTTGGGTATGGATTGGCTTTCTCAATATAGGGCTGTTATCTCTTGTTTTACGGAAGACGGTATCTTTTGCAGACACCTTCGGATAGAGAGGTAATCTTTGTAGGTAGTGCTATGAAGTACTCCCTTGCATTGCTATGTTTGTTGTTCCAAGACCGTTGGACTAGGAAATCTGGAATTCTCTTCTCTATGGTGGATGGTAGTGAGGTTGCTTTTACGAAAGTGGAGGACATACCGGTGGTGTGCCATTACCCCGATGTGTTTCTATTTGAGCTTCCATGTATACCTCCCGAGCGTGATGTGGTTTTTGAAATCAAATTGGTTCCGGTACACAACCTATCCATAAGACTCCATATCGGATGGCTCCAAAAAAGAGCAAGGTTGAGTTGAAGCGGCAGTTAGATGACCTTCTTGCTAAGGGTTTTATCGGACCTCTTAAAGTCGCCTTGGGCTTTTCTGTGCTATTTGTGGAAAAGAAGGATGGTACCAAGAGACTATGTGTGGATTATCGGGACCTTAATCGAGAGACCATCAAGAATAAATATCATTTACCTCGTATTGATGTGCTCTTTGAGCAATTGCTTGGGGTGCTAAAGTATTCTCTAAGATTGATTTGAACTCGCTATCATCGGTTGAGAATACGAGAAGAAGATATAGAGAAGACAAAGCATTTAGCACTAGGTATGGGCATTATGAATACATCGTTATGTCTTTTGGACTAACAAATGCCCCCCTGCTGTGTTTATGGAAGCTATGAATATGATGCTACATGAATACTTGGATGATTTTGTCGTTGTTTTCCTTTGACGATATCCCGATTTACTCTAAGTCCGAGGAAGAACATGAGCGACATCTTAGTCTTGTTCGGATGCTCTTCGGAAGAATCAGTTCTATGGTAAATTGAAGAAGTGTGCTTTTTGGCTTTTTCTGAAGTGTCTTTCCTTGGTCATGTTATTAATCAATATGGCATTTCGGTTGATCCTAAGAATGTTGCTAGTGTGGTCAATTGGCGAGAGACCTACCTCTGATGACGGAAATTCGTAGTTTTTCTTGGTCTTGTTGGATATTATCGGCGTTTTTGTGCAAAATTTCTCTAGTATTGCAAAGCCGATGACGAGACTTACCGAGAAGGGTGTACCTTTTGTGTGGGACAATGATTGCGAGTCTAGTTTTCAGACTTTGAAGAAAAAATTGGTAAATGCTCCTATCTTGGCTTTTGCCTGAGTGAAAAAGCGCTACACGGTATATCTGGATGCATCTCGGGTTGGTCTTGGGTGTGTTTTGATGCAAGATGGCAAGGTGATTGCTTATGGCTCTAGGCGGTTGAAGAAGCATGAGAGAAATTATCCTACCCATGATCTTGAGTTAGTCTTTGTTGTGTTTGCCTTGAAGTCATGGAGGCATTATCTCTATGGGGAGTCTTGTGACATTTATACCGACCATAAGAGTCTTAAATATATTTTCACTCGAAGGAGCTAAATCTAAGGCAGCGAGGTGGCTAGAGTTGATAAAAGATTATGATCTTACAATTCGGTATCATCCAGGGAAAGCGAATGTGGTGGCGGATGCTCTTAGTAGAACCGGTGTTCAAGGTTGCAATGCCATTGGTTGCGATTTGGATCGTATGGGTGTCTCCCTTATGCTATGCGGGCGTTGCAAGAAAGGAGACTGAGATGCTCATTCATCAAACCTTCTTGACGGGATCCGTGAAGCTCAAAAGTATGATCGCTTGATTCGGGGGAGGTTCGCAAGAGGATTTTAGCTAGCTTAGTCTTGAAGTTTAGGCGTAAAAAGAGTCTAGTTCTTTCCCGATATCGCGTTCTCTAAATCTGCCCCTTCTACCTCTGGCGCTTAAGGTTTTCGCTAGCTTGTTTAGAGAGTTAACTCTAGCGTTTAAGGTTGCTAGCGAGGGAGGGACCTTAGGAACCGTGCTACTCCCAACTGTGTTTAGTGACGGAGTACCCTCGAACGGCTCGAAAAAACATTAGGAGCCTTCCTAGGTGCAACACGGGTACCCTCGAGGAGGGCCTTCGCTACTCGGCGACTCTCAACAACATTCGAGGGGCCTTTCTAGGATTCGCCCGAGGGATACTTAGTGGAGTACTTGGAGACGTCATTTGGAGCGAGGGGTTGGCTTCTTCATAAGCCCTTTCCCACGCCCCTCCCGTGGGCATGTCGACACCGACAACGGTGTACGGGCAATCAGAAGTCGGAGGTGTGGAAGGAGGACGTCTCGTTGAAGAAGTACGGGCGCCACCGCTTCGGTTCCTTCCTCTTGATGCCCGGGGTGCCCACCGTAGGAGGACGAGGTGGGGTTTCAAGGATACTCTTTGCGTGTCACGGATCCGCCTGTGGACACATGGTCATTCCCTCCTTTGGATGAGTAACGTAGGGGAGGGAGCACGGCAAGAGGGGCGATAGAGGATGGTTCCACCCCGTCACTAGGGAAGATTAAGTCCTCCTCATTGAGAGAGCAAATTGAACGAGAGGAGTTGTAGAGGGTAAGGGCATGGTCCGCCATTGCAAATGTTCTTGGCTCAAAAAGAAGAGAATTTGAGAGGAGGAGAAGAGCAAGAAGGAGAGGTGTGAAGAATGGAGAGGAGGAGGGTGGATTTTATAGGACAAACACTCCTCTGTTTTTTGGCAGGTTAAAATCTCGCGGAGCGCACCTCACCATTGTAGGTTATGAGAAAGAGGAAGGTGATGGGTGAAATCCCGGCCGAACGGAGCCGGCCAGGGTGCGGGCGCGCGGTGGTGCGCTAGCGCACCACCCAAAGATCCCCCCGGTCGAAGCCGTCCACATTCGTTTCCTTTTTGAAAAGTTTTGAACTGGGGTTTGCCGCGAGAAACATTTTCTTTCTTGCCGATCTCTAATTGATCCTCAAATTTGAATTTTGAAAATAGTTTATGCTTTGATTTAATTTAGAAAGTTAAAATTCTTTGTGTAGCAAATGACCAAGATAAATTTAATAGAATAAAAAGGAAAATAAAAAGGCAAATACTTAATTAAAAACAAAGTAAAACTATATAGATAACTTTTTATGTTTTACTATTATTATATATATATATATTATTATATATATATATATATTTTAATTGTGATAATTTTAATACATTTTTATTATTATTAATTTTTTTATATGCTGATCATACAAATTAATTCTCAAAGCATAAATCTATTCTATCGAGCTCTTGGTTAAGATCAGTAATCGCTCGAAGAAAAGCTTAAGACGTTGACCGTTTACCTTTTGTATTTCACCTGCGTCATCTTGAATTATGATTGCCGCGGTGGTATGTATTGATGACGTGTGCGGTCCTTTCCATTTGCTTCTCGGCTTCCCTTCGCCGAATAATTTCACCCGGAATTGAATAGGAGTACTTTGTCTCCGTGGCGAATTCTTTGAATTTGATCTTGCCGATCATGCCATCTTTTTGTGCGCTCTTTGTAGAGCTTTTGCACCGTGGTACGCCTTCTCTCGCCATTCTTCTAGTTCAGAGATTTGTCTCGATGGTTTTTCCGGCCGAAGTCCGACGTCCATATTCCACTTCTTGATGGCCCAATGAGCTCGATGCTCCAGCTCAACGGTAAATGGCAAGTTTTGCCATAGACCACCGGTAAGGTGACATGCCGATGGGGGCTTTGTATCTCGTCCGATATGCCAGAGAGCATCGGGTAGCTTGTTCTTCCAACCTTTCCCCATCTCGTTGACCGTCTTCGCAGGATGTTCTTGATTTGTTTGTTGGAGGTTTCGCTTGCCCATTTGGTTTGGCGGATGATAAGGGGTAGCAATGTTGTGGCCGAAAGTGCCAAGCTCTTTCAAGAATGTCTTGAATGATTTGTCCTTGAAATGCGATCCTCCGTCACACGATCACCATGCGTGGCATTCCAAAACGGGGAAGATGATTTCATGGAACATCTTTGCGTGCATGCTTGCCATCGCAGACTCCGCATGGTAGTGCCTCTACCCACTTTGACACGTAGTCCACCGCCACCGGGGATATACTCGCAATCATGGGATCTCCGGAATGGCCCCATGTAGTCAATGCCCCACACATCAAATATTTCTATTTGAAGGTTGTAGTGTAGGGGCATTGCATCACGAGCTGTGATGTTCCCCGTCTTCTCGGCAGTTGTAGCATCTTCGATGAACTCTTTTCGTGTCGCCGTACATCGCCGGCCGAGAAGAATCCAGACCGCCAAATTTTGGCTTGTGTGCGAAATACTCCCGGATGCCGGCGTAGGGAGATGCATGACATTTCTTGATGATCCGCATTCCTTCCTCCCCGGGGCGCATCTTCTCACCAAGCCGTCCGCACACACCCGTACATATATGGGTCATCCCATAGGTGCCGCCCCGCTCTCCATTTGGAGCTTCCGCTTGTTCTCCCTGTGTGGTGCGTATCCCCGCAACCATGTAATTCACAATGTTTGCGTACCATGGGTTGAAGTGCGACACCTTGAGTAGCATGTCGCCGCGCGGTGTCGTTAATTGGTGGTTCCCGCATGTTAGTTACCCGCATACGCGACAAATGATCTCGCAACCGTATTTTCTACTCCCTTTTTATCTTTTATTTCTATATCAAATTCTTGGAGTAGAAGAATCCAGCGGACGAAGCGAGGTTTCGTATCCTTTTTGGTGAGAAGGTACTTAAGGGCGGCATGGTCTCAGTATAAACGATTATTTTTGCGCCCACTAAGTAGGATCGAAACTTTCGATAGCAAAGACTACCGCCAGAGCTCTTTTCCGTCGTGGCGTAATTAAGCTGGGCTCCTGTCCGAGTTTTGCTAGCATATGCGATGGCATGCTGCTTTTGTCCTTGGTTTGGCCTAGGACCGCACCAACAAGCGTAGTCGCTAGCATCGCACATGATTTCAAATGGCAACGACCAATCCGGGGTTGGATGGATGATGCCGAGATGAGTGCTTTCTTTAGGGTTTCGAAAGCGTGCAAGCACTCATCCGTGAAGTCGAAGGGTACATCCTTGGCTAGCGGGGCCGTAAGAGGTCTAGCGATTTTGCGAAAAAATCTTTTATGAATCTTCTATAAAACCTGCGTGGCCTAGGAAACTACGGATACCTTTGACGTTCTCGGGGGTGGTAGCTTTTCGATAACTTCTATCTTAGCTTTGTCTACCTCTATCCCCCCTCTCCGGACACAAGGTGCCCAAGAACGATGCCTTCTCGGACCATAAAGTGGCACTTTTCCGATTAAGTACTGTGTCCTTTTTCCGGCATCGCCGCAAGACCCCGGTCTAGGTTCTTCAGACAGCTTTCGAAGGTCTTACCATAGACGGAGAAATCGTCCATGAAGACCTCCATGATTTCTTCGATCATGTCTGAGAAGATAGACATCATGCAATCCGAAAAAGAAGCAGCGCATTACGGCCCAAATGACATTCTACGATAGGCATAGGTTCCGTATGGGCATGTGAACGTGGTCTTGCTCGGTCATCGGGGTGGATCGGGATCCGTGGTAGCTGGGAATACCCGTCAAGGAAACAGAAGAAAGAGTGTTTCGCTAACCGCTCCAACATTTCATCAATAAAGGGCAGCGGGAAGTGATCTTTCTTTGTTGCCTTGTTAAGTTTTCTCGTAATCAATACACATTCTCCACCACGTGACTTGTCTTTGTGGAATGAGTTCATTTTTAGCGTTCTCAACGACCGTCATTCCTCCCTTTTTAGGGACCACTTGGACTGGGCTAACCCAATCAGCGCGGTGGTGCGGGATAGATAATCCCGGTGTGAAGAAGTTTGAGAACTTCCTTCTTCACGACTTCACGCATCGCATTATTGAGCCTTATTTGGGGTTCGCATGATGGGGTAATGCTGTCGGGGTCAATAGGTATGCGATGTGTGCATAGTGTTGGGCTTACCCCTTTCGGATCTTGAAGGGAATACCGAAGACCGATCGTGTTTTCTCTAAAACGGCTATGAGCTGGGTAGTCTCCCCGGTCACTAAGTTTATCGCTTATGATGACCGGTGCTTGTGAATCGCCGTTTAGGAAGACATAGCGTAGGCACGGGGGTAGGGGTTTAAGCTCAACCGGAGGCCGAGTTAGCTCTTCTTCTTTGGGAAGTTCTATGAGTTCCCACGAATCGTTCTCTTCTTCAATAAAGAATTGGGCGTCTTTTTCAAGGTCCGTTTTCGGGTTCTCATATAGCATAACTCCCATGACCTCCTCGGGGCGTGTCGTACTCAAGGAAGGTCCCTGTTACCGAAGTTTTTAGCTCGAGTAAGCGGGAGGATAAAAACTTTTTCTTCGAGTTTGACATCTAAATCCCGGATGTTGGTAAGTCAAGAATCTTTTCGTGGGTTGCCCGATTAGGATGTCGAAGTCTTGGATATCAAAAACGTGAAAGTCCAAAGACAACTTGACATCCTTGTGCGGGAAGATTTGTTCATGTATAACCTCACGGCTTTCAATGGTGGTACGAGGTGCTATGCGCAGGTCCGTCTTTGTGGGGGGTCCTAATGGCTTCCTCGACACGAGGCTTGTGCAAAGGTTTCGGACATTATGTTTATCCCCACGGTAGGGTTATACATGACTTCCACCAAACTTCCCCGATATCGCAATGGATTAGTGTAGAGGGGCCACTTATCTGAATTTCTTCGAAAGAGGGTCCTTCCTCTCGCAACCATTCGTGCTCATTATAGCCGTTAGCTCCTTAATAGACTCACGGAGGAAAGTTTTATCCGGGGGCTGTTCGGGCTAGCGGGACCGGTGGTTTCTTCCATTGTTCGTACTTCGAGGTGTCACCGAATTGATCAAGAAGGTCAACCTCGAAGAACGGAGATCCGTGCACAAGGTCTCCTTGTGTTTCGTTCGGCGAGGGTCTCTTTATGGGTTTAACAGGTTCGGCTTTTGCCGAAGAGACTTCCTACGGTTTTACGCTTGGGTTCTACTCGGATGGGTTCTAGCGAGGAGTATTCTCAAGAATACGGTTTAGGAGAGCTTCTCCTTCGCTGTGGTTTTATGTGAAAATGACCCTCCGGCAGGCTAAATCAAGCAAAGAGGGCGTCGCCTGCCCAATCCTAGCCAAAATCTTTGTAAAAGCACGTGGTTTGGTATGGACAGGTCTAGGCCGGATCGTGTAAGCGTGGTAAACCGGCCCCGAGGGCTGCACCTAAGGTTTCACCCTCTATTTGTCGGAAGTTGAGTATCTCTTGTCGCAGGGCCGCGATTCGGATATCGGGTAGAACGCTACACAGAATGCGCCGCAGGTTCTTCCCATTCTCCGTTTACCAACCCTACGTTATGGGCGTACCATTGAGTCGCCCTCTCGGAAGAGAGAACGGAAACAACTTCCACCTCAACGTGTCATGTGTCATGCCCGCAATTGTCGCAGCCACAGGCCGCTCAAACTCCCGTAGTGATGATAGGGGTTTTCATATTCCGAGCCCGAAAAGGCTCGGGCCCCGAAACCATGGCTATAAAGCCCGGGCGGAGCTCGTATTCGGAAGCTGTGATTGGCTTCGCAGATTGACGTGGTTCTACGAGCTCGCCCTTGGGAGCGCGCATGGATTTGAATAGTGGGTTGCTCCATGGGTAACCGGGAACTCTTTTTGGTATTTTTGTTTAAAGGATACTACGATCCACGTAGGTTGACTCGGCTCGATATATAACTATGACAACCGTCCCGAACGGCGGCCGTAAATGCTTGTTGGTGTTTCTTACTTACACAGAGAAATCCATAGCGCACGGAAATACCGTTGTAGCACTTCACCCGGTGGTAGCGGGGTATCGTATTTTTCACAGGGGACGGTCGCGCGCGGTGGCTTTTCAGGTCTATGTCAACCTAAGGCAAGGGTTTGTTTTCTAAGAGTAGCGAGGTATCTATAGGCTAAGTTTTCCGTGCAAAGGATTCCTAAAGTCCGTTGTCTACTCACTTCGGGCACCGCCCACGCTCAAAGAACGGTGTCCGCAATTAGCACCGCGCCGCACCCGAACGTGGGGGATTTCAAGGGACGGACAAGGTTTGTCACGACCAAGCCGCCTACCCCTCAACCGTGGGATGCGCCACAAAAGGTAGGTGAACGCTAGTCCAAACACCACGTTTGCACTATTGGTCACAGTTCTTGATGTTGGCCAAGGTTCCCCGGTCAAAGAGTCCCTCCACCAAGAACTAACGTAAAACGATCTACCAATCCCGCAAGTCTACAACAGCTAAGAAATGTACGAAGGAAATTAAGTAGCTGCAAGATAATCACAAGACTCCTTACCAAAGCGTAAGCGCTTGCAGAGGTACAAGCGGGCGGGTACCGACAAGTCCCAAGACTGGGTCCTCCTAGGAACCGCGGAACACCGAGGGGCTTAACCTAAGAACTCCGGGTAGAAAGAATCAAGCTTCTTTCTAGCCTTTTCCTCTCTCACTCTCTAGAATTGGGAGATAGAATAGAAGAAGTAGAAGAAGAAGAAGATCTAATTCTACTCTCTTGCACAAGTGGACTGGTTTCTCCTTTGAATTTGTATTATTTTTTTGAGAGGGAGAGAGGGGGTCTATTTATACACAAGGGGGAGGGACCTAAGTGCTAAAAAACACCCAAACCGACCTAGGAAAACCTTCCATGTACGCCAAACCGACCATCCCACGTCGGTTTCACCAGTTTTGGAAGGTAACAAACCGCCTCCCCGAAGTTGGGCTCGACACCGCCTCGGTGCGCGCCACAGGTGTGGTGCGCAAGCACCCCTCGCTGTACGGCCCCGGGCCCGAACCGGGCAGCTGGGCTTCCTTGCTCAAAAGTTGTAAGGTGGACTTGGCCCGGCCTGGTTTTCGACGTTTTTGTTGCGATTTCTGTTTGGGCTTGCCATTTGCTCCTTGGGCCTTCTTCTATTTGTTGATTTTATTTCTTTTTCTTTGTCTTTTTTGGCCCAAAGTGATCATCCATGAGTTTGTACCTGCAAGTCAAATAAACACCAAAACTTTGGAATATGTTAGTTGAAATTCCTATTTCTAGGTTGTTTTGGTGTTGTGTTGATTGATTATTTAATTGCCGTTGGTTACCGTCAACGACGCGCTTTGTGTACCACAAAAATCAGATGTCAAGATGGATATCTTAAGAGAAGCTCATCGCATCCATACACAATTCATCCGTGAGACAAAGATGTATAGAGATTTGAACGAGCTTTTTGGTGGAAAAGGATGAAAGTTGATGTTGCAAAGTATGTGGCTACTTGCGGTGTGAGCCCGACAAGTGAAGGCCGAGCATAAGAGGCCCGCAGGATTGTTGAAGCCCCTAGAGATTCCGTGGAGTGGAAGTGGGAATATATCACTATGGATTTCGTGGTTGGTTTACCACGTTCTCCTCGAGGTAAAGATGTAATTTGGGTTGTTGTGGATAGACTCACTAAGGTGGCTCATTTTATTCCAATGAAGACCACAGATTCTCGCTCCGGACTTAGTCCCCTTGTATATGAAAGAGATAGTGAGGTTGCATGGTGTGCCAAAGTCTATCGTTTCGATCGAGACCCCAAATTCGCCTCTAACTTTTGGGAGAGTTTGCAAAGCGCTTTGGGGACGAGGCTTGACATGAGTGTGGCTTTTCATCCCAGATGGTCGGTCCGAAGCGCACTATCCGGACCTTGGAGGACATGCTACGTGCTTGTGTCCTCTTGGAAGGGCAGTTGGGAGGATCATCTAGCCTTGGCGAGTTTGCTTATAATAATAGCTATCACGCTAGTATAAAGATGGCACCATATGAGGCTTTATATGGTAGAAGATGCATCTCACCGTTGTGTTGGGAAACATTGGGAGAGAGGTCTTTAGTTGGTCCAAGTTGGATTCAACGGACTCTACCGACAAGGTGCAAGAGATACGTCGAGAATATGTTGGCCGCTCGAGCCGCAGCCGTAAAAGCTATGCAGATGTCCGAAGGCGAGACCTTGAGTTCGCAGTGGGTGATCAAGTTCTTTCTCAGTATCGCCTACTAAAGGTGTTGTGCGATTTGGTACTCTCGGGAAGCTTAGCCCGAGGTACATTGGACCTTTTGATATCATAGCCCGGGTTGGTAGCTTGGCTTATCGCTGCGGTTACCGAGTCGATGAAGGGAGTTCATAATGTTTTCCATGTCTCCATGTTGAGAAAGTATTTGCGGGATCCCGAGCATAAGATTGACTTAGAGTCAATTCAGGTGGAGCAAAACTTGCGATTGAAGTGTCGCCCGATCCATATTTTAGAATCATCGATCGTGTGCTAAGGACAAGGATTATCAAATATGTGAGAGTTCTATGGACGAACGGGCGAACGTGAAGCGACTTGGGAACTTGAGGAACAGTGCGTAAGGAGTATCCGTAACTATTTGACACCGGTGAGTTTTATGATGTTAAGCCGGGTTTACCATTCTTTTGGTTTCAATCATAGAAATGGTAGAATTCGAGGACGGATTCTATTAAGGGGGTAGAATGTAACACCAAAAAAAAAAAAAAAGAAAGGAAGAGACTTGTTGGGCTGGATAGGCCGGCCCATGCCCAAGATATATCCGTAAGCTCCTCTCCCTTCTCTCGTACTTCATCTCCTCCAAATCAGTCCCTCTCCCCTTCTCTTCGTTACTCTCTCTTCCCCTTGCTCTTCCATGGCTTCCCTTCCATAAATCTCCCACTACAGCGCCAAACCCTTAGGGGAAATCTAGCAAAACTGATCAGCCACATCAAGAGGAGCAAGAAGAGGTGCATCTTCCTTGAGATCGGTCCCTCCCCACCCCATCTCGTTGCCCTAGGGTTTGTGGATAACCAAGCAACCATTCGTGGGAGAGATCCCTGTCCTCCTCTAGGTATGGAACTCAATCGACTCTTCCCTGTGTTAGGATTGGACACCAAGTTTAGGCCTTAAACTGAACATGAGCTGGGTTTTCATGTTTTTTTTTCCCTCCCTGTACAGCAGTGGATTCGTCCTGTGTTGAGGTCCTTGCCGGCCGAATTAGAAAATCATATGTGAAAGGAAATCGTAGGCCTTTTAAAGACCTTTCCAACGAGTATTTAAGCTTAATTTTTCGTTGAGTATAGCAAAAGTTGTGGCTTTCTGAATATTGCTGAATGTTAGTGCTGTCAGGTTGGGGGCAGTTTCGAACTGCAGTTTTCAGCGTCGTTTAGAAGTTCTTCGAGGCCAATTTAGTTCAGGGCGCTATGGAGTATTTGTAGTACTTCATGTGAACTTTTATTGAGTATTCAAACTCTATTTTAGGACTTATGGTTTGGGAGGTGTGGGTTTTCTGAAGACAGAGTTGCTGCTCTAGAAACCCAGAGCAGTCTGTTGCTTTGTAGGCTGCATGAAAAAATATTAGATGTTGAAATTCTAATTTTTGGTGAACACTAAGGTAGTAGCTTATTCTGTGTAGATGCTTGTTAGCCATTTATTTGTGATCAACTGCTACAGCTTTAGAGTTACAAAAAAGAGAACAAGCAACACTGTTGCTGTTTGTTGACGGTCAAGTGGGGTTGTTTTTACCGATTGTTTGTTCGGACGTAGGGACGTTTTTGTGCTTTGTTTACTAGTGATATATGGAATATTTGTACTAAGTTCTTTGTTCCAAAACAGGTGGTAGTGCCGAATCGCCCATAGCTCTTTTGACCCTCTTCGGTAAAAAGGCAAGTGGATGTAGCATTGGTTTGCTACTGTTTTGACTTGTTATCTTAATACCCTACACCAAAATGTTGGAACCCATGTCATAACAACTCTGAACTGAACCTTATTATATTCCTAGCTCAGCCATAATGGGATGCCTTATTTCTTTTATATATATATGATGTTGTGATGCAAGCACAATTCATGTGGTCGAATCACATGCTTTGGAGAAGGTGAAGGTTATATTGCTATTATTATAGCAGATCATAAGCACTGCATCATTCAAATGCATTGGAAGTTATGTCGTTGACCTATGGTCTCGACCGCACCGTACAGCATCATGGGATGCAGCTCCATACCTTGTTGGGTATGCCGAAGTCATTTACATTGCATTCATATGCATTTATGAATTATATTGGAAGTGACTTATCCTTGGTATTATTATTGGAGGTGTATCATCCCTGTAGTGTTCTATTTGGAAGTTGTTTTTTTACTTCAATCTAATATTTGTCCTGTCCTTAAAAGTGTATTTTAGTATTAAATCATGGATAACATAACGTGTGGTCAAAAATAGTTTGGCAAAATCAGATTTACTTGCTGAGATGTTTCATCTCACTCTTGCATTACTCCTTCCAGGTACTCGTGCTGGTTACTAGGATGGGAAGGGAGCTAGTTGCACGTTTCACACACCTTGTTTCAGAGACAACCATAATGGCTTAGCTGTATAATTAGTTTTGGGAATGGTTGTTCTAAGGGTGGTCATGTAAACTAATCTCCTAGCATAACTCCTTTTGCTCTGGATGTTTATCTAATGCTAGTGTGGTAAATATGTGACTTATATTTGTTCTCTCTTCGAGAGTTGCTTGTAAATGCAAATGAGGTGCTGCCGTTTTTTTTAATTTATTCATTTAGTATGTTTGGCTAGTTTTTGTGATGTGTAGTAGCATCCCGTAAGGGTTTGTGGTTCTGGGGTGTTACGAGCTTGGTACCGAGCTAGTTTTAGATTCTCGGAAAAATAAGGATTAAATTGACACACTTGCACTTTTAGGATGGGTATTTATTGTTTTACCTGTTCTTAATTGTTATGACATGATATGTTATATATATACCATGTTCCATTTGTGGTTAGTGTGGCCTTATTTTGTTTTCTTAATGGGGTTACCGTTTGTTTATCGTGGTGGCTGTAGCTATGCCATTGAAGAAAGGGAAACGGGTCGACCGGCGACTACTACCGTAGCAACCAACTGGTGCCAACGCGGATCACAATCAACCTCTTGATCCAGCGGCAATGGTAGCTTCAATGCAAGCGTCATGCAGCAGGAGTTGGAGGCCTTGAAACAAGCCGCAAATGCTGGCACCACTATTTCGTTGCTACCGCTGCTACTACTACTAGCACTATTCCTATTTGCGGGTGCGAATCCCACGGGTGTTCCTCGGACTACGGTTCGGTCGGTGGTATTTCTCTTGTCAAGTGGATTGGCATGAAGTCGATTCTTTTGATGGCGGTGGATCTCGGTTGATGCAGCGAGATTGGCTAAGTTATGTGGAGGATAAGATGGAGGTCTTTCAGGGGTGGATTATGGGGATCGTATTCGCTATGGGACCAGATTGCTAAAGGGTGAGGCCCGGATATGGGTGGAGAGGCGTGCATGCATCTCATTCGTCTACACCTGGATCTTTGAGTTGGCATGTTTTGGCCAGGCAGTTTGAGAGGAGGTTTTACCCAACCACTTTCCTTGAGAAGATGAAGATAGACCAAAGCTATAGTGAAGTTTGTTCTCAACCACCGGCATGTCCTAGCAATTTTGAGAAGCAATTCATAGCCGGATCTCTTAAGGGTTGCAAAAAGACAAGATTTGCGCCCCACTATATTTTGTCAAGAGGCTAAGTGGGATCAAGCTGAGAAGCACTTGCTACCACGATGGCCATAAAACAATGGACGGATTGAATGAAGGTCAATACTTGTGATCGGTATGCAAAGGTTGCAGTTCAAACTATCAATAATGAAGTATTTAGGGGAGAGGTTGAGAATGTATAGCTTCGACAAAGTCATTTTTCTTAATAGTTAAATACGTTGATGGAGAAGGTCCCAAAATGGGTGAGGTATATGAAAGAATGGACAATATGCTAGGAGAGATAACATATGTCGTGACCCACGATGATTATCCTCACATTACGCATTTTCCTAAGGTTAATGAGATAATTATTAGCAAGGTGGACCAAAATGAACGCCCTACTCCATTGCCCGGCTTTTGCACAATGCCCAAAGTTTCATGATAATTGATTATTTGAAAACACCCGCTCCTAGAGGCATTCCAAGAAAAACTCCAAATCAAGACGAGGAGGTTATGAGAGGGGTGCTAGAAGCTTTTCATAAAATAACAAATGGTGATGCCGAGTGAAAGACATTGCAAGAAGAATGTATTGCATTTCACATGAAGAAATGCATGTTTGCATTGCCGTCTATTGAGAATGATGCAACCGCAATGTCACCAATTGATTTGTGAACTAACTATGGCTCGAGAAACTCCAAATGCGAGAAGTTGCTTTGAAGGTTCCATCTCGCCCAATCAAGAGCTCCACGGCTGAAAGAAGTTGGAGTACATATTCATTTGTATGGAATGTGAAGAGAAACATGCTAAACTAAAAACTGTAGATAAATTGGTTTATGTCCACTCCAACATTCGCGTCTTGATCCGCGTTTTTAGAGAGCTATAGAGCAGGGCCTAGCAAAACAAATGGGACGCTTATCTAGATGATGCTTCCTTTGGAGGAATCAAGGTTGAAGTTCGAAAGTAGCTCTTTGGAAAGATTTGGAGAAAGATGTGGTCAATAATTGATTGGTATGAAGCTGTTGTCATATAATTAAAAAACTAAGCTTTATAGATTGTACTTTTGTACTGTGTATAATTTGAATCAATGGCTAATGTTTAAACTTTATAGGAGTTTGCGTCTGCTAGAGTGGATCAAAGCATTTAGTGGAGTAGAGGAGTCAAGAGTCAAGACTACATCGACGCCGAGGTGAAAGAGCATGGCTACTTGCCGCCGTCGATTTTTAGTCTTCCTTTCATTTAAATAAAGTTAGTGGTGAGGTTGAGTTGAGATCAGTCATAAACTATACTCTATTTGATTGGATCATGTAATAAGTTAATTTAATTACGTATTTCGCTTTGCATTGAGATGTTTGCTGGTAATTTAGTACTTGTGCCTACTACTCAATTCATGGTCATCGACCTAGGCTCATACGGTGTTCATCGGCCCGAGGACCGTTGGGTTTGTGGCATAGTACGGGGCCATCCATCTAAAACCACTAGGGTCGCGACCCACGCATAACATTTGGATTCATGTACCAAATGTTTAGTTTTCGTACCATAGAGGTATACCCCTTTGTACCACATTTTTTCAAACGTTGACTCAGATCGCCGACTTTTGTCCTCGACCCGATCGACCCAAAATTCATGAAACTATGAGTTGGACAACTTGCATGTTGAGTTATTAGCAATGAGGCTTTGCCGAGTTAGGCTGTTGGCGTGGTCCGGGAGTTGTGTGGAGAGTGAGAGGGAGATGTATAGGAAGGGGGTCTAGGCCGCCGCGTCACGCCGAGATCCCAACTACTACCGGAACTTGGCGGGCAGAATTTGAGTTGGCGCCACATTAAAACCGCCGCACCACGCCGTGCATCCCGATTGCTTTTTGGCACTGGGCGCGGAGGCATCGAGCGCGACCGCTGCCGGCACCCGCGCGGCCTCCCTACCGCTGCCGCAAGAGGCGCTGCGAGCCCTGCCAGTTGCAGCGCAAAGTTCATGCGCATGGAGTAGTCGCCGAGAACGGGCGGGATGGCCGCGTGGGGAGAAGAGATAGCAACCGAGGGATTTGGTACCGCGGAATGAAGGGGAAGGATGCGGTGGGGAGAAGAGGTTGGGACCGAGAGATTTTGGCTGGCGCATACGCAACTTACGAAGAGAGAGAGAGAGAGAGAGAGAGAGAGAGAGAGAGAGAGAGAGAGAGAGAGAGGTAATGGACACAAGAGAACATTTAATCGGGACCAATAAAACTTTTGGGTCCGGGACTTTTAGATCACCGGCCGGGTTTACAAAAACACCCGACACCGATGGAAATCATTGTCGGTGTTTTATATCAACCGGTAGTGAGCTACTTTTCTGTCGGATCTTGGCCTGCCTCAACTATTTTCTAATTTTGAAGCCATCGAAAGGGTCTTCTTTGCATTTTTGAACTCGGTAGTGATAGGGACGGTAGTGATGTATGATAATATAACAACACACTGAATATTCTTATTAGATAAGTGTTTTGATGCAACCATGTTATCATATTCAGTTTGTTATCTATTCAAGAAGAAACCGCTGCCCGCATCATCTTAGAGAAATAGGAAGTCAAGATATTTTAAGACTTGATACCTATCTCAGATCGTGGGTTGGATTCCAAACGATCGGTGACACGCCGCGACGAGCTTGACGACGGGCGTGGCAATCGGGGTTGCCGGAGGGGTTAGGCGTGGGCGTGGCCAGGGGATTTGCCGGTGTTGGTACTAGCGTAATCCGGGTTGCCGGGACTATTGAGGAAGAGGAAGAAGAGGAGGAAGACGGTGAGTGCCTTTGCGTGGCAATGGCGCTGGCGCTAGGGGGCGGCAGCCAAGACGCGGGCGCAGGAGGAAGAGAGGGCCTAGAGCTAGAGAGTCAAGTTTTGGGTGTTACCCTTTATTTTTCTTCAAGGATCAACTCGATTATATCTTCCTTATATTTATTGTCCTAGGAAAACTTGCATGAGAAGTAAATCTCCTTTATTTCCTAATCTATTTCTATCTTATCCCTAAAATAATATTACTTAACGAGGAAGCAAACAACGCTGATGACAATTGTGGAGGCGGGTGGCGGCGCGGGGCACGCTGTCGGCGCTTAGCCCGCCCCATCGGGTTGTTGGGGCGGCCCCTTAGGGGTCGATGGATGCCCTTTTGGGCCCCTCTTGGCGGCATGTTGGCATTTCTTAACGCAATCAAAGGAAATGTGTGTATAAAACCCATCCCCAATAAGAGCGCCAAAATGCGGGCCGACATTCCCAAGTAAACCACCATGCTCTGCGGGATCCGAAAATGGAACTGTCCAACGGATAGATCTTGCCATCTTAGATATTCATCCGCAAGCGCCACGGATCTATCATTGTAGCATTTCACCCGGAAGTATTCGTGGTATCGTTATTTATATTTTCCCAAAGGAAGGCATGTGATTAATAAATTAGCATGGCATCAGAATAGAGGAACATGTGTTTGCTTAGACCAAATGTTCATACTTGAGGGTAAGCAATAACGGTTCATGGATAGTGTGACACACACTTAAGAATCCACCAAAGAAAAAGGATAAAGAAAATAGATAAAGAATAAAATGAATAACCTAATGGAGTAGTTCTAATGTATCTAGTCATGGCCATACAAATGAATAGTTAGGATCATATGCAAACCGATTTAATCATGGTTAGGTCTAGGATAGCGGGAGACTTCGGATACCATACGGCCCGATAGGAAGCATTTACGAACTCCTACGTAACATACGAACGTGGGGGATTTCAAGGGGCCGGTCAAGGCTTGTCACGACCAAGCGCCTACCCCCTCAACCGTGGCATGCCCTCATATCCGCGCAGTGTCGTAATACCTGGGCACCATGCCCTCATATTAGAGCACTACTCTTGTCCCCCTAGGATCCCCACTTTCGTCGAATGGACGGACTAGAACAAGAGCAAACCCCGAAGGAACAACGAACCGATATCCCACCTCCTAATCAAGTTAGGCATATGATGATCGATGATGAACTGTAATGAACATGTCAAGATTATGATATATAAACTATATGCTAGTTCATATACCAACACAAGAACATGAACAAAACTATACTCTAGTTCATAAGTTAGGCCAAGAACATAAATATAAGACTTGCAAATAGAAGAATGCTCCATAGAGTGGATGTATTACCAAAGCACTTTTCTTCTAGGAGACAAGCCCTCCTTGTAGCTCTTCTACTCCAAATGTTAACTAAGAAAGAATAAAGAAGAAAGAAGAAGAAGAAAGAAGAAGTAGAAGAGAGAGAGGTAGAGGGTGGTAGAGAGAGAGATTACCGTTTCTTTGGACTCCAAGTGGTGTGTGTGTTGAGAGAGGGAGAGAGGGGGCCTACTTATACACTTGGAGGAGGGGCCTAAGTGCTAATTTACATCAAAACCGACACGGTAAACCTTCCTTGTATAAGCGAAACCGACCAACCAGGCGGGAAACCCCGCTTTTGGAAAGTGCACGAACCGCCTCCCCGAAATTTGGGCATTTAAGCCGCTCGGGGAGGGTGCGGGCCAAGCACTGTGTGGTGCTTGTAGCGCACCCCCCCAGGCCGACCGCCCAGTCTCGCGGGGTGTCGTCTTTCGCCCCCTCGAAAAGTTGTAAGGGCGGGCTGTGCTTTCGGCCCCATTTGATGTTTTGGGTCGATTTGCTCTTGGGCTTGGGTTTTGCAATAATCGCTTTCTCGGAAATTACTTTGGTCGATTTTCCACTTGCTTTTTATTATAAATCTGCAAAAATAAAATACAAGACACTACAAGTGGAATTTATTAGTGATAAAAAGTATATGAGTATAAAAGGTTTAATTTTACTCCCTTTATGGTAGTAAGTTGACAGGAGAAAAAATATGTCGCTGGTTACCATCAACAAACTCCCCTGCTTACCCTTTGGCGGCGTCCCCAAGGCAAAAGAGATAAGTACTTGGTTGTTGAGGAAGTTGCTACTATGCCGATTACGTTTTACAAGTGCCGTGGTTATAATAAGAGTGTCTACTAGAGTTTGAATAAAATGGCACATCTTTTTCCCACCCTTTTATTACCTTTTCATCGTGTGAAGGGAAACTGGCTTTTTCTCAAAGCCTTGAGCAGTTGCCGATAGAAACGGTTATAACAAAAGGTGCTTATCATTCATCCTTTTGATCAACTATTTTATCCGGGATTTTATTTAGATAATATTTATTTTTTTTGAGAAAGCATGGGCTTTATTGCTATATATATATATATTTTTTTTGGAGAGGTGGGCGGCTTCGCCCTAGACTTTGTCTTTTATTTCCTCCTCTTTTTCTTTTCTTTTTTTTTTTTTTTTTTAGAGATGTGGGCTCTACTAAGCCCTGGACACTTGTCCATTTTCATCTCATTTTTTTTTTTTAGCATAGCCCAAAAAACATTTCTCTTTTTTTTTTTTTTTTTTTTTTAAAGCATAGATTTGCGGATGTCAAGTTTCTCTTTTTTGGACGAAGTCATAGCAAATCCATTTGTACCATATCATATTTGGCAACAACTTAGACTAGATAAGAGCATATGCAACCCACATGAATCGATTTTTTTTTTTTGAGGGGATGAGTTTTAGAATTAGCCACTAAACCCAAACTTTTAGAGAACTTCAATTATAAACTAGGCAATGAGGCAAAGCATAAGACAGAGCAACTATTCATCATTTCAACAAGGGACTAAGACTAAACATTTTTATAAGCTCATATATATAAGCATTTAAGGCACAAAAGAAGAGCTACTTATTCTATTTTTGGAATTTTTTTTTTCAATGCAATATTGCTGAAATGTAAACATGCTAAAAATAAAATAAAAATTTGATGGAATTAAATATACAATGCAATGATACCTGCGGGGTCCTCCCCAAGCTATCTGGAGGCCTATTGATCAGGATGAAGCCTTGGTACCTCCGAATGCTTCCTCGGCGTCGCGGTGCGCGGTAGCCATGTTGGACTCAATTGGGTCCATCTCTAGCACGACTCGCCGCTTCCCGGTCTGTTGCGCATGCGGTATTTTTGCACATGGGTATTGGCGTGTGCTCAATGTTCCTAGTGCGGACGGGTGAGGTGCTGCAGCTGGACACCGATAGCCTCCACCCCTTTGTGGTGGTTTTTGTCTTTGGCTTGGGGGGGGCATATCGTCGTCGAATGTGAGTCAAAGTCAAATCTGTTGGCCCTCCATCTTTGCTTTGCATCTCCTTGAGGCCACTACGATGGTGCGGTGTGCAGTGGCGAGCTCCCACCTAGGATCATACACGGGTATTACCCACAGAGGTCCCCATAGGGTGAGGCCATGCTTTGCACAGAACTGCTTTGGTGTAGAAATTTCGTAGGCGATCGTTGTGTGGCGTGAAGTAGGAGCTGCGTGGGAGGAGGATCCGACCTCACGGTCTCCTAATCTAGCGTGAAAAAGCGATGGGGGTATCTTTTCTGCGCGAAAGCTATCGGCGATCTCGAGCTCAAATGTTAGTGCACGGCTTTTATACAAAGCTGTAAGTCCGGGTTAGAGTAGCTCAGAACTATAGTTGCATAGCGGAGGACAAAAAGATGATCAGCTTCGCCGGATGGTAAAACCATAATTAAAGTGCCTTTGCACTAGGCTAGCATAGATCCAAAGGTCACTGGGTGTAGAAATGTACTCTATCTGCTGATTTTCCAAAACCCCAATGGCGGCGTGTGATAAGAGATGTGCAGTGACAGAACAACAACTTTTGTGATAATATGTAAAAGTTCTTTTGCACATCTCCACCGAAACTACCTTAATCTTGTGAACAAATAAAGATAGAGTAATTTAATTCATCTCATTCACCCATCTAACACGTCTAGGGAAAACAAAGTCAACGGTGAGATCCAAATGATGGATAAATCTAAGTGATGGGTGCCGATCCGTGGAGTGGCGAGGTTTGAGTACGGCCTCATGTGCACGGATATCTCCTCCCAAAAGTGGTTTCACAAAGCCGAGGGCAGGCGGCATCTATATTTATTGCACATCTACAATTGAAACCCCGAGAGCGAGCTAGGGTCCACCCATGTAGGCATTGATAAAGTGTACCAAAGAGGAGGAAAAGAAATTCCTAGCTGATCCTCTACTAGTGTGCATAAAAAACTGGTGTTAGGGCGAACCCTTCCTCGAGAGGGGAATGTCCGCCAACCTCGACCGCTCTCAAAGGATAAGAAGTTCATCGTCCATACATGCGACATCGAGGAAGGGTCGATTCCGGGCGCAGTGTTGGAACACACGATCCTTGAAGTAGAGATATGCTTGCATCTCCCGGCCCTTCCCGAAGGTCGAGGTACGGCTGGCGTCGGCCGTCGATTGTCGGGGAGCTTGAGCTTCTTCCTCCCGGCGGGTGCGGCAAGATCTCTTGCATAGGAGAGTTTTTCAAAGTTGTCGGTTGTTGGCGGAGTTTGTGCTTGTATGTCGGATTGCTCTCGGCGGCCGCCTCAACCAACGAAGATCCTCCCGCTTTCTTCATGGCTGCTGCAAAACTTGCATCGGCCCGAGACCTGGGTGCCAAGGGTTAGTTGAAAGTATGAACTTTCACACCAAATCTTACTTTCTAAGACAATGTTTTGGTGGAGAAAATGGAGTGTGGGAACAAAGCCCGGGGGAGAGTGTGAGAGTGAGAGAGTGAAAATGAGGGGTGGGAGTTCTCACACGCGTGCTTTCGAGAGCTATTTACCATGCCCTTTGGGCAAGGCTGCCCTCACACAGCGGTTAGGAGCCGTTGGCCCCGAAGCGAGCAGCCCTGGCAACGGCGCCGCGATCGCGCCGCGCACCTTAAGTCTTGCTAGCGCACTACTGCGAGGCATTTCTTTCGGCCTTTGGTTTGGCGTGTCAACGTCACAGCGTAAAACGTGGCGTTGTGTCCCTCATCTTTGGATTCGGCCCGTTTTCTCCCCTTTTTTTTGAATTTCTCCAAAAAAATTTTCAAATATAAATTTTATTTTAAATAGAAAAATTATTTTAAAAAATATTTTTGTATATACTTTTATCTTAGAAAATATTTTCTTTTATTTTTCATGTAAAGACTTATTTTATTTATAAAGATTTTTTATTTTTAGTTTTTCAAAATATTTTGTTAATAAAAATATTTTTATGAAACACATAAATATATAAAAATATATATATAGATTTTTTTTTAATATACCCCATTTTTTTTTTTTTTGGATATACCCCATTTTTTTTTTTTTCTTTTTGAGCAGGTTATTTATATTGGGCTGTCGACTTTCCCTTCTTTGGTGGGGAGGTACTTTCGGGGGTCTCGGAGCGGATCCTTCAACATTCCACACCCGGTCTTGATGGCGATGATTTGCGGGTGTGTTGTTGCTTGTACCCAATGAATGGGCACTTCGCCTTATCCTTGATATGGAAGGCGATGAAGCCCTTTGGGGCCGATGTGACCTTGGCGTGATAAAAAAGAAATGGTCTCCCAGGAGGGAGGGAGACACATCCTCCTTTGGGCCCATGTCCAAGACCACAAAGTGCTTGCGGGGATGTATTCATCTTGGATCTTAATCAGCATGTCCTCCCGGTATTCCCTCGAGGGCGCCTTGTTGATTGATACGCCATTTGGAGGGCAATTTGGCAGGGTAAGCCCTCCATGGATTTTGTTGAAGGTGGTCTTGGACATCACATTATCGGCCCCGAGGTCACAAAATGCATTAGCAAAATTGTGGGGCCAATGGCACAAATTGGTGATGTCGGACGCCCGGGATCTCCCTTCTTGGCAATGAATGGCGAGTCCCATGAGGGGATCTTTTTCGGCTCGGGTTGGGCGAAGCCTCCGGAGATATCATGTTAAGCCCGACTAAAATTGTGGGACCCTCCGGGTTGCCCAAGGATCCTTCCCGAGTCGTTAAAACCGCACTTGGGCCGCAATGCGGGCTAGCAGGTTCTCTATCATCTTGTTGAAGCCGAGGTTGGTTCTTCAACCCGACGCCAACCCTTCAAGCTTGTTATTCACACCTTCCAAGATCTTATCTTGGTGGCTCATCTTTTGGTGAGATTTTCGTTAATTTTTAAGCGGCCCGATGCGGGTCCTTTAGTGATGGCTGGCCGGGGGTTATAGTTTGGAGTTGTACCCCCGTTGCCTTGGAATGGTGGCCCGGACTGGTTGTTCGACCTAACTGCGGTTAGCGGTACCGTTCTTTGTTGTTGTTGAAGCGGCTTCTTCGCGGTCTCACCGGGGCGATTTATCCCTGGTGGCCAACCTCACCCACACGATCTCCGCAGTCATGTGGCGTCACGTGGCGTAGGCAGGCTGACTGTGGCGGGCGCATTAACATGATCTTTGCGCTCCTCGACCTCTTGCTTGGCCCGAAGTCCATTTTGCGGCAAAGCATATCGCCTCCTTCACGGTATGCATGCCGCACGTATTTTTAGCGGGGCTCTGTCTCTTACGCCCGGCTCGATTTTGCCACCATTTTATCAATCGAGTACATTGCACTTTGTCGATGGTGGCGATAGAAATCGCGCCACCGGCGGCGGCGTCAGGTGCCCTTCGATATGGGCGGAGACCCGTTGTAGAAGTTACGGAGCACCGGCGGAGTTTTCCATCCCGCAGCGGGCATGCTAGAATGTATATTCGCGGCCTCTCCCACGCCCGGGGATGGGGTTCCATTGATATGGCGGAAATTGGCGATTCTTCCCCTCAGGGCATTGGTTTTGCCCATGGGGAAGAACAGCGGAACGCCCATGAGCACTTGCCCGCATCTTCGGCGACTTCCTTGTCCTTGTAGAACCCATCGCCCCTTCCCCCGCGAGGAGAAGGGAAACGTGACGGAGCCCGATGGCTTCCGTGAACATCTTTGATGATGATAGTATCGCATAGCTCGAAGTGTTGGAGATGAGCATTTCTGCGTCCCTCGCTTCGCGATCCACAGAATGGGCGGCACGCACCATGGTGATCAACCCAAAGGTCTGGCTTCGAGAAGTTTTTGTCCGCTATGTTCACACCGTCGGCCCGATTAGATCACGTTGGTGGCAATGGGATTGAGAGCGCGGCGGCTTCCGAGCCATGGCTGGGAGTTGCGGTTGGTGCGGGGATGTCGGCCCCGATTATGGGTTCGGGCTGAAGAAGAAGCGGCGACGAGACGGTTCTTCCTTAGGAGTGCCTCGGATGGGAGATGAAGTTTTTCGGCAAGAGGAAAGCGACATACACTATCCTGATTTTCATCCTAGTGAGAAAACATAAAAGATTAGCCTGTATGAGCAAATGGTATCCGCGCGACACAGTTCATATTCATAGTATTTATTTATTATATTTTTTTTTCACAATGCCTTCCCCGACAGCGGCGCCGAAATGCTTTTGGCATTTCTTAACGCAATCAAAGAAACAGGTATAAAACCCATCCCCAATAAAGCGTCGAGAAATGCGCGTGACATTCCCAAAGAAAAACCACTATAATCAGGTGATCGAAATGGAATCTGTCAGCGGGGATAGATCTTGCCATCTTAGATATTCATCCACAAGCGCGCGGATCTATCATTGTAGCATTTCACCGGAAGTATTTGGTATGCGTTATTTATATTTTTCCAAAAAGGAAGGCATGTGATTAATAAATTAGCATGGCATCCGAATAGAAGGAACATGTGTTTGCTTAGACCAAAATGTTCATAACAGGGTAAGCAATAACAGTTCATGGATAGTGTGACACACACTTAAGAATCCACCGGCAAAAGGATAAAGAAAATAGATAAAGAATAAATGAATAACCCTAATGGAGTAGTTCTAATGTATCTAGTCATGGCCATACAAAATGAATAGTTAGGATCATATGCAAACTGATTTAATCATGGTTGGGGTCTAGGATAGCAGGGGAGACTCCCCGATACCATACGGCCCGATAGGAAGCATTTCACGAACTCCCTCTACGGAACATATACGAGCGTGGGGGGATTTCAAAGGACGGGTCAAGGCTTGTCGACCAAGCGCCTACCCCCTCAACCGTGGCATGCCCCTCATATCCGGTGTCGTAATACCCGGGCACCATGCCCCGCATATTGACACTACTCTTGTCCCCGGGATCCCCACTGCGTCGAATGGGCCGGACTAGAACAAGAGCAAACCCGAAGGAACAACGAAGCCCATATCCCACCTCCTAATCCAAGTTAGGTATATGATGATCGATGATGAACTCATGGCGAACATGTCAAGATTATGATATATAAACTATATGCTAGTTCATATACCAACACAAGAACATGAACAAAACTATACTCTAGTTCATAAGTTAGGCCAAGAACATAAATATAAGACTTGCAAATAGAAGAAGACCTTATAGAGTGGATGTATTACCAAAGCACTTTCTTCTAGGAGACAAGCCCCTCCCTTGTAGCTCTTCTACCCAAATGTTAACTAAGAAAGAATAAAGAAGAGAAAAGAAGTAGAAGAGAGAGAGGTAGAGGTGGTAGAGAGAGAGATTGCTGGTTTGCTGGACTCCAAGTGGTGTGTGTTGAGAGAGGGAGAGGGGGCCTTACTTATACACTTGGAGGGGCCTAAGTGCTAATTTACATCAAAACCGGCCCGTAAACCTTCCTTGTATGCGCAAACCGACCAACGCGCAGGGGGAAACCCCGTTTGAAAGTGCACGAACCGCCTCCCGAAGGCTGGGCCGAATCGCCTCGTGGGAGGGCGCGGCCCACCAGGTGTGGTGCTTGGCGCTTTTCCCCCCGGCCTCTGACCGCCCGGTCTCGGTGGGGTGTCGTCTTTTAAATACTGGAAAGTTGTGGGTCGGGCCGTGCTCGCCCAGATTTGATGTTTTTTGGGTCGACGGTTTTGGGCTTGGGTTTTGCAATAATGCGCTTTTCTCGGAAGGCGTATTTTGGTCGACATTTTCCACTTGCTTTTATTATAAATCTGCAAAATAAAAAATACAAGACACTACAAAGTGGAATTTATTAGTGATAAAAGTATATGAGTATAAAGGTTTAATTTACTCCCTTTTATGGTAGTAAGTTGACGGGAAAAAATATGTCGTTGGTTACCGTCAACACGCATTACGACAATACCCTCGCTGGCCTAAGCGCTAAAGCGGTGGGTCGCATCCTTTTAAGCGTTTTTTAGTCCGGACCATAACGGCTGATTAAACAGGCCAAAAATGGATTAAAGCGGGATTAAATGGACTACACGGCCAACACGGTTGACTACCGAGTAGCATTTAAACGCCGTTTTTAGACGGCCTTTAATACCGTTTGGAAAACAAGGCTTGATACAATAGATGATCTGTAGTATGCAAATATTCACTTGCTTCTTTGCTTGTAGTCTGACCAGACCAAGATGATGCACTTTTGTAGGGCTTTGGAAATATGCTTATTTATTTGTTTTGGGAACTTTGGCAACGTTCAGCCCCATCTAGCAAGGGGATTAGTAAATGCATTTGTAAAGGCTCGGTGGCTTGCTTAATTGGTCATTTTTTCCATTTGTAAATTGTGCTGCACCATTTTCAGTTTGGTTGGCTGACTAAGCGGCTGTGAGTTTTGCAAATTGGTTTGAAAGTTGGGAATAAATTTAGCCATTGTGCTTTATGGAACCAAAGTAGTTAAATAAGCCCATATTCTAATTTGATTGTCACAATTCAATTTACCATATAGAACCAAAAGTAATTTGCAATTTCATTTGATCCACATTCTCTATTTTTCCTTTCTTGGTGCACTTCTAGATTTCATGATGAGGTTTAGGGAATAGCAGCTTATAAAGCATGCAGTAGAGCATATACAACTTGATAGCCAAGAAAAATGGAAGCTTACAGTATCCAATCTGGTATCTTGAAAACTAAACATATATTTGTTCACGAAAAGAGATATGCAATCCGACAGGTAAAATATCATCTACTTAAACACACTTGTTGTGTACATGGCAGTACCAGGACCAGCAATGAGTATCACTGTATATCTCTCATTTTATTTTTTTAAAATTTTTGCACGAACGTGTAAGATTTGTGGATTATGGATGCTTAATTATATGAATTATTGGACGGAAGTACTTTTATTGACCCTATTACCGAGGGTAATTTTGATCACTTAACAATATTTCTAAAAATATTTTCTTGGATTGGTTAATAATCAGGACTTGCTCCATATTTACATGATGATATAGTACTTGCTATAGGTTCAAGCTACAAATTGATCTTGTATAACTCCAAGCTAAACATAGCGAGGGTTACAAGATGATGGAGCAAAAGATGAGGGGCGTAACAATAATCAGGATGTTGATGTTATGATGCTCAATGATTCAGGTTGGCATAGGAAATGTTAAGTCTCTCGCAAAATAACATTGACAAACAAGCAAGATCTATTGTCTGGAATTCAGTCTTGGATCTTATTGAATGACGACCACAAGGCTTTAAGATTAAATTAAATTAAAGTAAATTATTTTTATTCTAATTTAATGATTTTTCATAGCCCCTTCTTAGAAATGCTAAAAAGTATAAACTTTGTTCGTTATATCTTGGTTTTTAGCAAAGGAATGGGTCGAACGCGACCCTATCAGGTTTCTTTTGGCACAAGAAATATTTGATATTTTTAAAATGGAAATATGGGTTGGATCATAATTGCTCCAACCTTACATTTGTTTTGGATGGCTACATCCAACAATGCCTCTATTGAAGAAAGGCAAAAAATACCACTATATGGACCTCAGTTCATTTGTGAGTTAATATAATTATTCACTAATATACTTGGCTTCATTATCAAGTACTGCAATACTTTATTTTTTTTTTGCAAAATATAAACGGTGAGAACTCAATTTGGACGAGACTCAAGATGTTTAATGGCACAGGATGACTATAACGAACTACTTAAAAGGTGCTTCAGTGCAAACGATAGGGACTACAAAATTGCAAATTGTAGCACCGTATGAGATGTTCATTAAACTCCCTTTGAAAAAACTTTTATTTTGTTTTGCACTATTTGTCCTTGTGTTTCTTTACAGGTTCTATTGCCATATTGTCGGGGGCGAAACTATATTTTTATTTATATTTGATAAGGGCTAACAAAGGTATTGCACATTTTTTGATCCGCATTCTCAAATCTAAAAGTGCATGAGTGCAAATCGAATCATACCATATACATATATATGCATTAGATTTGGTTTGAATAAACTTTTCAATCTTGCATGACATTGAGTCAGTCTATAAAATTGGACGGGATATTTTTCTTCTAACATACGTGAATTAAAAAGGAACCATCAAAATTTACAAACTGAGTACTACCTCCGTTCCAAATTTAGCCCAATTTCACTTTGGCTTTTTCTAGATATACATTGATTTTGCTATACCTTTAGTTATACACTATGTCTAGATACATAGTAAAAAGAAATGGATCTAAAAAAGCAAAAGTGAAGAATAACAGGAAAAACTTTAACAAATTATGTTTTTCTCTTATTGTTAAATATATATATTCATTTGATTTCCTGCAACAAATAAACACTTTGCTCTCAACTTCTCCAGGAAATTGGCTAGCTTCATTGTCTACAACTTCCTAAAGTTGTGGAATAATGGCAAAAAGATCATTGTCGTTTTATCAACACAGTAAGCATACAAAATTTCTATTTATATTTTTATAAATTTATACTTAGCAAATTCGCGAGACCATGTATTTGCTACATTATTATATAGAAAGAGCAGCGCAAATGAGTGTGCATATAACATCCCAACAGAACTGCAAGAAGATCTACTAAAACCAAAATAAAATTAGTAGGGTACTATATTTACCGCGTGATTTTATTTAAATATTTTTTATGGATAAATATATTCCAGATACTACATGTTTTTTTTTTACAAAAGACTATACATTGTTATTATTATATATATAATTGTGTATTGTGACTTAGAAACTATCAAAAATGTTATTTGTTTGGTTATTTACATATGATTGGGTTATTTACGTGTGATTGCGAGAATAAAACCGCTTTGTGTTAGGGCCTAGTACTTCTGCGTGTAGGCGTGTGTTGGCATTCAGGTCTTCCTCCCGCTCCTATCCATTGCCTTCAGAGTTCAGACCATAGATTCAGGTGCTGATGCGCTCCTGTTTGCTGCCTGTAGAGATGATTTTTAGGACGGAGAAATTAGATGGTTTACTCAAAACTATTAGACAGAAGAATATTTATTCTCAAATGGTCATCATGAAAAAAAGTAATATTTTTTTTTTGAGTATTAACAGATGAACAAAGTTTCATTTCTGGCCATAATCGAAGCATGTGTATATTTAACTCAGATTTGCCTACACAGATGCAGCAGCAGAAGGGTACGTATTACCTGAATCCACCAGTACGTCGTATCCGTACCCCGTAGTGTAGGCGATGGGTGATGCTGGACTGCTGGCCTTCCTCGATGCTCCCACCTGCTGTCTTCATACCAAGATTCGGGGCGATACCGTATTTTGGGTCTCACTGCTGGTACGATCCACAAACTGTGGAGAACGGAGGCGTGGTCAGAATGTGGAAGACAGCATGCCTGATGACTGCCCTGTCAGCTGTATGTCGGGGATGGACGGAAGCGCTTTGAAGCCAGCCAGCGGCGGCGAGACAGCATCGACGGAGGGGGCTAGCGGAGGGGAGATGGGTCACGGGCCCTTGATCGCTGCTTTTATTTCTGTTGCGTTGCCTCTTGCCTATCTTATTTTTCTTTTCCATTTTACAGTCGATGATAATTCTGGAAACTGGGCTTTTGATTGAATTCCTATTTCGATCGCCGGAGTCACGCGGAGCCTTGATTTTGACTTCCGTTGCGTGCCGCGGGCCGGGGAAGGCGTCAGGGCCGTAGGGCAACAGGAGATTGCAGGACCAGGCATATCACGAGCAGCGATGAGCCGGTCGCGTACGAGGGAAGGCGTCGCCGCGTCGCGTAGGCCACAGCCCTAGTTTTGTTATTTTTTCATTGGACTCCCGTCACGGCGTATTGAGTCCTCCGTACTCTCTATACGTGCATGTCATATAAATGTATTTGTAGCCCGACATATATATTTGTATGTACTGTCAGAACCGTAACACAGAGGACGACGCAACAACTCATCGTCGTCGTCGACGACTAATCGCCGCGCGCCATGATCCGGAGACGCGGCCTCCGTGCTACTACGCCGGTCCACGGCGTCCGGCGACTTCTCGCGAGCAACGCCAGCACAGATGCATCCGCAAAGCACGGCGCTGTCGGCGCGAGGGGTTACACGCCCCCGGCAACAAGAACACCATGGTACCTACTTATCTATCATCCGTCCATGATCATTCTACTTTACACATATCATCTCCTATTGTATCTATCCGCCTTATGTATGGATAACAACATCTCAAACAACGACTTTTGCAGGGAGAACAGCAGTTCGATGGGGAAAAGGCGGCGCTGCTGGAAATCCCTCTTTAACGAGGACGCGACTGCTGACGCACTTAAAAAGGAACCAACGGGAGATTGATATGACGAGACTCCAGGAGGAGAAGGGCTCAACGGGAGAAGGACGCATTAAAGGTGGGCGAGGAAGGCCGAGACGGATGAGCTGCTGGCGATGATTGGCGAGCCGGGTGCGTCAGGCGTGGACCGAGGCGCTCATGGTGGCGGCAGTGGCGAAAGCTGGTACAGGCTGGGGAGGGGAACATTAAGGACCTCCGAGGACACCGTGGAAAATCTGTGGTTCTGTAACTTTTGTTTAGCTGTGTCCTTGGAGGGAGGAGCAATAGGATACTTGTTTCTCTCTAAAAACAATACTAGTTTCAAGTTTTGGACAGGTTAAGTTTGGCTAGATTCATAGAGGGAATAGTATCAGCGCGCGTTTGTATTCCTAAAATAGATCCTTTATCGTGAAAATATATTTCTATTTACATATAATGAGAGAAGGACCATCTTTCTTTAATGATACAAAAGTAAAACCTCTAGTTTTTTATTGATACAAACTACTAGTAAGACTGGCTCAACAGTCAGGGTTTGGGTCGAGGCACAGCAAGGGGGCTGACCCATCATCTCTTCTCCAACAAGAACAGCGCACACGCAACAGAGGCGGCGCGTCTTTTCTTTCTACTCTCGCGAGCACCGAGCCTCCGGCCCGACTCCATAGCCTGTGGTCATCCTGCTCCGCGTGCCGCCGTCGAACCCACGAGTCTGGTGCGCGACGCCGTCTCCAGCAATCGGTGGTGTCGCCTGCCACCGAACTTGTCCCTCGCCAGAACGCGTGGCCTGCGTACGCTCGACGCGCGCCGCTCGGTCACTCACGCCGTGAATCCACCTTGCCGCACCGGCTGGCCGCGCCTCTCACCTCCTACCGGCACCATCAATCCTCAGCCCTCACCCGGTCACCCCTCTGGGGCCGCAGTACCCGCGCTGCCACGGGCCGGTGTCGTCCTGCGTGCTCCAGGAACACGACACACATAGCCACAACCTTGGCGAGTATAGTAGGGAGAGAATGCATATGTAGTGATTCCATAAAAATGCTGATTGATTCAACAAATGATATGTTCAAGCTACTAATAGTACGTACTATACACCTGATGCACAGTGCAAACTCT
>JADLZK010011312.1:0-108613 GCA_015847255.1 Hyparrhenia diplandra
GTGACTCTCATCGTATCCCTCTAATCTCATAAAACCAAATCTATGATGCGGTTAGGGTTCTGGCAATGACATAACTTTCTCGCTAAGCGCTTGCCGTCGGTAGAGGATGCGTGGCGGAAGGAGGACCCTATCGGCGTCGACATCGGCGCACACGCATCTGCGTCGGCGGCGCCACCTAAGATCTTCACCAAACAGAACCGAGACTTTATCGTCAGATCCGCCCTCCTCGCCTAGTTACGTATTGACGCTTGGGTCACCTTCGCCCCAAAGAGAGTACCACAGGCTCGCAAATAAGGTGATCCAGCTTAATTTTATAAATAAGATGTACTTCGACCTTCGTCCTAACGCCAGCTTCTACAACAGGTACACTTATATATTCCTCGGCTAGTGCTACGTATACCCTAGTCAGATATGCTTTTGTGCTCATGGTTTTAAATTAAATGTCATGGCTCGATATGCGAGCGGAAGAAACATGGGCGTGATATGTCACTTTACTGAGGGGAGTGAGGAGGGACAAGAGGTAGTTAATAGATATATAAACGTTGGGAAGAGTCAATTCACGCTTGGTAACTTAACAACAATGAAATCAAAATCGGGTATGGGTCTAGGGACTACATGTACTTCAAGAAAGAAGTGTTGATGATCTCCGCTAAAGAACACTATCCGGACATTGAATACGATCTTGATGTATTGGACATGGTAAAATTTAGCCAGGATGAGAGGGTTGTCAGTAATAGTTTTGTCTAAGAATCCAACGACAGATTCATGTGTTGCCATAACACCCATTAAAAACTAGAGGTTCGTCTGATGATGATGATGATGACGTAGAAATGGATGATTTCGGAATCCAGATGCATATAAAGAATGGCCATTATATGCACATAAAGAATCAAAACACGGGTGAGTTATGATAAAGCCTCCTAGTATGTATATATAAAGATGGATTTTGCAATGCATCATGACTCATATTATCGTTCTATTCCAGATTATCAAGATATATAGGGAGGGACACCATCAAGACATACACAAAATGGTTTAACTTTGAAGGAAAACTTGATGAGATCGACATTATCCCCTCCCACCCTATTGTCAAACAATTCTTTTGCAAACTTCAAATTAAGCTAGCTCATCATGTGACAATATTGTATGCTGATGAGTATAAGGATGTTAGCCTACCGATACATTCCAAATAAGAGAGCAACCCAAACACCACCGTGAGTAAAACATTCTCATGCCCTACGTTGGGAGACAAGATCAAGGTAAAGTTAATTTGTGCTCATTTTCAATTAATTTTGTGTTTCATTTATGGGTTGGAGCCATGGTAATTTATATTTATAGTTATATATATGAATGATACTATTTTAAGTCAATTTTTGAGAATTACGGTGCATGGTTTCACAATCATTGGACAACTAAATATATGCATGCTAGTGGATAAAGAGAAAACAATTATAATGTATCTGTGCTAGTTGGCTATAATTGCAATTTCTATTGGATTGTTGATGTGGATGCTTGCATGTTGAGAGAAGTATTTAGTGGGGTTGACTATTACTTATTGTATTTATAGTTATATGAATGTTTCGTCTTTAAATCAATTTTGGTGAATGGTTTTTCACAATCATTGTGGAAAACTAATTAAATGCATGCTAGTGGATAAAGAGAAACAATTATAATGTACCTGTGCTAGTTGGCTATAATTGCAATTTCTATTGATAGTTGATGTGGATGCTTGCATGTTGAGAGAAGTATTTAGTGGGGTTGACTATTACTTATTGTATTTATAGTTATATGAATGTTTCGTCTTAAATCAATTTTGTGAATGGTTTCACAATCATTGTGGACAACTAATTAAAATGCATGCTAGTGGATAAAAGAGAAACAATTATAATGTAATATTGCTAGTTGGCTAAATTTGCAATTTCTATTGATTGTTGATGTGGATGCTTGCATGTTGAGAGAAATATTTAGTGGGGTTGACTATTACTTATTATATTTATAGTTATATGAATGATGCTTGTCTTAAATCAATTGTGGTGAATGGTTTCACAATCATTGTGGACAACTAATTAAATGCATGGTAGTGGATAAAGAGAAACAATCATAATTACCTATGCTAGTTGGCTATAATTGCAATTTCTATTGGATTGTTGATGTGATGCTTTGCATGTTGAGAGAAAATGTTTAGTGGGGTTGACTATTACTATTATATTTATTATGAATGATAATGTCTTAAATCAATTTTGGTGAATGGTTTCACAATCATTGTGGACAACTAATTAAATGCATGCTAGTGGATAAAGAGAAACAATCATAATTACACCGCGGCCGGGGTTGGCTATAATTGCAATTTCTATTGGATTGTTGATGTGGATGCTTGCATGTTGAGAGAAATATTTAGTGGGTTGACTATTAATTATTATATTTATAGTTATATGAATGATATACCGTGTTAAATCAATTTTGGTGAATGGTTTGACAATCATTGTGGACAACTAATTAAATGCATGCTAGTGGATAAAGAGAAACAATCATAATTACATGTGCTAGTTGGCTATAATTGCTATTTCTGTTGATGGTTGAGTGGATTGCAAAATATATACTGGGAGGACACCAACAAGATATACAATGCACTGGAACAAAAGACAATGTGGTGCCCCTCATGGCATTCTCGCGGTTTAATATCATCCGCTACAACATCTTGTTTCCATTGAATAGGCTCAGAAAATAGGAAGAAAAGAGGATGTGGTACCCTAAAATGCTTGAAGGCACGCCAAGAGATCCAAAATAGGCAATCAAAAGCTGAAAATTGAGTTCTCCCAAGCTTGAGGAGCAAAGAGGTGAGAACTCCCTGACTTATCGATGAAATAGTATCAAGCTTACAAGGAGAAGGGCGCCACTCATTGGAGTGAGAACATGGAAAGATGTCCACTCGATGTAAAAAGAGTCAATAACATCCTGATATATTAGTAAGATTTTTTGCTTCGTGTACATTTCAATTATACTCTAACGCGACAAATCACCTAGTATTTGCATGTTCTTGTAATTATATAATAGGCTAGGTGGGAGATTGAGGATAACTTTTTGATTCAAGGAGAATGATATTGGGCATTGCTAAAGAGCGTTATAAAGGATGGCGTTCCACTTTAAGTGCTACGCCAAGGTATACCGACAGCTACCATGAGAGAATGATGCATAAGCCAGTAAGAATTAGATATTGTCAATGGCACTATATGTTGCCGTATTTTAGGACCGCGAAAAATTCCGTGTCTATTCCACATTGTTTCTATTCTTAACAATAGCATTTTCTAAAAATGCCTATGTCTCCATCTTTAAGATAATTGTTCAAATCTATGCATTCTGTAGGCAACGAAAGCGTAAAGAACTCTGAATCGATCCCTTAAAAAGACTACACATTTGACAGGCTCTAAGCCTTTTTCTTAATGTAGCTTTGAGAAGGTAATAAGTGGAGAAGCACATCTACAAGCTCTCTTGCTGGAAGAATTACTAAGTTGTTTTGTTCTTTGCATACCAGAGAGACCCTAAACTGGTAATGAGCCCGATGATTTAGAACTTTGGTTCATTACTCACTCTAAGAATGGGAAATGGACAGACTCAAGCATCTATGGATATCTATGTGAGTTCTTAATGAATTTGTACATAACTTTACTAGCTAGTCCATGCAAATAGAGAATGCCCCAGCTTGCATCTTGAACTAACTCCTTGATCTGCCTTGTAAATGTTAGAGAAAGCAAAAAGCACAATTGGTGAGAAGGTATCAAACCCGAGAATAACTTCATTTCCCAAAATGAGAAGAACGAGATTTTCCAGTGGCATACAAGGAAATCACAGATTACAAGTCAAGGAAGTTGCATGGTAATGGGTACCTTGCAATAAAACCAACAAGAAAGCAGCTACAGAATGAGCAACGCTGAGGACAAATGCGTATGAGGAGCAAACAAAGATCGTGAACACCTCGAGCTCATGGCATCATTAGGGCAAATAACAAAACAAAAAGGAAGAATGGGAAGAAGACAGGGAATGCGAAAAGGAGAGAACATTTTAACGCCAGTTGAAGAAATTATGAAGGCGAGGAGGCTGATAAAGAAACCTTTAGGCAAGAGATCCGATCAATGTTACCGCAGTACTATTCAATGATCATTTTTAGGTCAATCTAATAAATAGAACGTTGCCTCTTCACCACTTGTCTCTTTAACATTTACTATGATGTTAATTTTTTTTGCTCCTAGTTCAATGTTAGCCTTTTGATATGCTTGACATTTTTTCCAACTATTTCTGTTCGACAAAAGAGTTTATATAGGGTAAATTTTTCTACACCCTAGGTGTAGTTACACCCATATGTTTATCTCAAGATTTGTGGTATATATGACTGAATGAAGTGCATGTGGATGAAGTATATGATCATACTAGACCATGTATGGTGGTATATTTGTTAAGTATGCATTCATACGTTGAGTATATGGATATACTTTTTTTTATATACTGCAAATAAAGGGAGAAATTATCTATCGCTTTTTAGACTTTCTTTATTGTATTGTTATAAACCGTTTCTTTTTTTTTTATAATACATTCTCGTCAGCTAGTCTTGCCTTTTTTCTCTTAATGAAAATGACACGTGAAGTCATGTTCGAAAAAATTAATACATTCTATTCTTTTAATAGGTGATCTTAATCTTGTTTTGGTGAATGGATTTCTTTCCTTAGGCTCTATATCTAACCTGTCTCAGACGTTTTTATAGGTTGGCCTAGCTAAAAAATGGCCGAGTCAAACAACAAGGTCACCGCAATTGAAGATGTGGCGACGCGAACTACTTAATTACCGCATGTTGTGCCAACCCCTCAAGATTCGGCCTCCACTGTGGGTCCGTTTGACAACTTTTAGTGCTATCCTGACACTACAAAATGGCACCTAATTTTATCATTCCACCTTATTCGCTCCCGTGACAATGTTGAACGCAACCCAAACAAATCTCAACAAGGTGAAAAAGGGACAAACCTCAACAAGGTGAAAAAGGGGGAGAAACCTCAACAAAGTCAAAAGTTTAACAAATTTGATCCAAAGAAAGGCGCAAGGCTTTACAAGCGTAGTCTAAGAAGTGGTGGTAAAGCAAGCAATGAAGCAAATACTCCAACACCACTTACATTAATTCATCTACTCGGCAGAACCTAAGCAACAAGTAAATTTTAAAAACGACTTGCCAACGCCCAAAACAATAAAGAGGTGAAATTTTGAAATCTCCACTACCCGCTGTGAATGTTTCGCTTTCAAATTGCCAAAAATGTTTATACTTGTGTTCATTATATGTCGCCATTCCTCGATAATTTTATGATGAGCAATGAAACTTTGGCTTAGTGCATGCCGCTGCCCCTTTTGATAATGTCATTTACTTAATGCTAAAACAAATGTCTTTCATTCTTTCCGTGAAGGGCGGCACTAATGGAGTTTTAAACAAACTGTGAAGGGATCGCCTTGAAGTCACCCTTTTTCGATCAAGTGATGGATCGCTTAGGGTTCATTCCAACAATGCAAAGGCGGAAACTTATGTGTTTTTAAGTACTATGTATCAAGTTCGTGTGTGGTGGTTTGTTGAAACAATTGAGTGTTGATTTTTTATATCAATGGCTAATTCAAATATATATATATTTTATTGCACCCAAAAATACATTATTATTATTGACCCTGTGATTATATTGTTAAATTATTGGTGGTCCAAATAAAATGAGGGTGGCGTAATAGACATGTGGCAATAGCTACAAATTTATGGTAGCAACAATATTCATGGAAAAGATATTTTATCCTATCGCAAACACATTTTTTTCGATGTCATAAAGGTCAAGCAATAGAGGTGGCCACATGTACAAATCCATTCAAACCGCGGTGGTTTTGGTAGTAATATAATGGCCAACCTATAACAAATCAATCCTAACCGGTGGCAGCTTGTGGTGGTTATTTTATAGCACCCACAAAACCTTTGGTGGCAATATTAGTAAAACAACTATAGCATCCAAATACAATTGTAGTAATAAATGGGAACACATATAGCACCCAAGCAAACTTTTGGTGGCAATATTGGTCAACAAGTATAGCATCCAAACACAATTGTAGTAATAAATGGGAACACATATAGCAAAAAAAAAAAAACTTTGGTGGCAATATTGGTCATCAAGTATAGCATCCAAATAAATTTCGTAGTAATAAACAGAACACATATAGCACCCAAAAAACTTTTGGTGGCAATAGCATCCAAATTAATTTTGTAGCAATAGAAAGGAACACATATAGCACCCAAAAACCTTTTGGTGGCAAATATGGATTGACAAGTATAGCATCCAAACACAGTTCAGTAGTAATAGAGGGGATCATCTATAGCACCCAAAGCAAGTTTGTGGCAAAACATGTAGCAACCACAACTAGAGCGAGTAATACAATCCTTTTGTAATGCCTTCTTTTAGAATTGTAATGCTCGTGTTAGATGCCATTGAGAGACCTCAAGCATCACCTAAAAATGTTGCAATAGGATACTATAGCACCAACTAGAGCATGGCAATATAGTCTTGATTCAACACCTCATTGGGTTGCAATACAAAAAATTGCAACACCCCAAATGGCCATCGTGGGTTGAAGGTTAATTTCACGGACTTTTGCGCATCTCAAGTTTACCAAATCGCTTGGTTGCAATTTCAGCTATTGCACCCAAAAAGGGCATATTACAACACAATTTGTGTGTTGCTATTGACCTAAAAACTACGTAGTGAAGATAGTGGGATACCCATATGGATACATGAGGGTTGCTCTCCCCAGTCGGATGTTGACATAGTCTTTGATGATGATGTGGAAGTAGATGTAGACAATGACGATGGTGTCATCCTATCATGTCTCTCTTCCTTGAATTTCAATTAACTCAAATAAACAACAAAGCTAGTGGAACTAGTTAAGTGTTAGTGGTTTTAGCCACTTAGCTTCTTGTTGCCGTGATTATGATCATTCCTTTAAGACAATAGTTCAACAACATTAATATTTTTAGATTTTCTATGCAAATAAGGTTGATGATGCATATTTATTTTATTTTTATGCCACCACAATAAATATCCTTGTGGGTTGTTACACACCACAAAATTAATCACATGGGGCTTAGAATTTTTCAAAGTATATGCAACAAAACAAATATTTATTTTCTTTTCTAATGCATGGCTAGTGCTATAATGTAAATATGCTAAAGGAAAATAATTATGCAATGCAAGGAAGTAAATATGCTATGCATATAGATAACTACCGATCTTACCTTCGCGAAGGTTCAAAGTGTTTTAAGTCCTTTGAATGAGACTTCATACCTTGTCATTTCCTTTGAGCGTATTACCGATCTTGATAGTTGTGCTCCTTTGAGATGGTGAAGGACAACGCCACCCATGTTCTTTTGATGGTCTTATGAGTTGGAGTGAAGCATTAATGTAGGCAAAGATCTTGTTTAGTGTGCATGCTTGTAAGACATTCACTTGTTGAATTTTGGAGAGACTGATAGGCTTCTCCACCTTTTTCTCAAAGTGTGTCCCCGCTTGCAAAGTCAAGGTAGAGATCAGTGTATGGGCTTTGTTGGTGGGAAAACACCACCAGAACCATACCCATAGGCACATTAAACAAGATGTAGTTGATTTCTTATATGCTTTGGTTAGTCCTAACTTGGGTGACAAGATCATAAAATTGAGCATGAATGTTGCGCTTAAAACTTTTCGACCGGATAGAAACAAACTCCTTGACTCTTGGAAGGGTTTTCTTGTCTATACATGATGTATCAAAGGCATGATTATCTTCTTCCAAATCAAGATGTGCAACATTCTAGCTTACATGATTAGGACTATGAGATCAAGAGATTGGTGATAGGAACAATTAAAGAAACAAAACAAGTTGAGCTAATAAAGCTAGATCAAGCAAGGTTGTTACTCCAACATGTTTGGTTCTTTATTTATGAACAAGCTATAATTAAGGTAAAGCTTAATTAATGATAACTTACCTTAAGATGTTACCTTATTATTGGAGTGTGACTCACAGAACACCTTGTGGTGGTCCTTTCTTTCCGCTCAAAGCTTTTCTTCTCGTGGCCTCTTTGTGTATCTTGTTCCTCTCTTTGTCTCCTTTATTGCATCGCCCTTTCTTTCTTGTTCTTTAAATTGCACTTGGACCTTTTTGCTCCTCTCATGATTTTATTCCTATAGTATTAGTTGACAACACATACCCGAAGGAATGTACAAGTAATTTTAAACAAGGGTAGAACCGTCATGGAGCTAAAGGTATCTTCTAAGCTACAAAAAGTTTTGGATAGATATTGTAATTAGCATTTGTTCACCATTACTTTTTTTTTCTCTAATGGGTAAATTTTATTTTATATCTTAAGTTTGATTTTTAATGTATACTATTTATAAGCACATTCAAACTTAGAGAGACAAAGTAATTATGAGGAGAGGGATTGCAAAACCAAGCATGTCGAGTGACAGAAGTTTGAGTAGAGGAGGAGTAATGTCGGGATGATCTTTTAGAGGAGTCGACCTTCCTCCCCATGCTCGAGCCTTCCCTGTCACTTGACACTTTAAGTGTGAATGCCGAACCATCCCTAGTCGTGGTGATGCAATCACCATGTCCTTAGACGTTGTTCATCCCTTTGTCTTTGATGTTCTTGTGGCCTATTGCTTTGTCCATCCACTTCCTTCGAGGGAGAGCTTTTCTAGATTGTGTTGTATGACACTCTTCTTTATAGACATAGCACAGAGCCTTTCTTGCAAAATATTAGTGGACACATACCCGAGGGAATATACAACAATTTGAAAAATGGGTTGTTGTCCAAAGTTCATATGATCTCATCCATGCTAAATAAGGTGGTTCTTTGTTTTTAGATTTTATTATTATTATTATTATTATTTTATTATTATTATTATTATTATTATTATTATTTTTATTATTATTATTATTTTTTTATGGTTGCACTCTAGTATATGGATCAAGGCAAAAGGTAACTTGTAGCAAAAGAGAGCATTTAATGATATTTGATACTTACAATTCTTCCATCAATGATGAATGAGCCGTGTCTTTTGCACAAGGTTGAAGTTCATCATATGCCTTGCTTCATCTCTAATATGAGTTTATCTCTTGACTTTCCCGGTTTACATTTAGATGTTTTCTGCAAGGGTTAGTCCAACAAAATATCCAATGTCTATGCAAGCAATTCTTAGTTCAATAACCAAACTAGACTCCATGTCTAATCCATTAAGGAAGGCTATTTAACCTAAGCACCACGCTTTTTAATTTAAAAGCCAATGGAAGTATGTTGAAGTACTTCCAAACCAATGCACACCATAGCGCATAAAAGGTAGCATTAAAGCACTATAGAGATGTAAACAAAGATGAAAGAGTATGATCATGGTGAGAATATTTTTTTAGAGATGCAATCTATATGGATGTATGCAAAAAGACTAAATAGGCAATGGATCTACTATGATAAAACATAAACTAAGCGAGTGAATGCATGAGTTGATCAAATAAACATGCAATGCAATGCAAGAAATTAAATGGTAACTACTCAAAAGGTTTAAAGTCCATGAGCAAGACTATCTCACCTTTATAGATCATACTTACCACGATGTACGTTTCTTCTATGTACGTCACTTGAGATGTGTTCATTGAATTCTTGTGACGCTTACTTCTTCAATCTATACATGGTTAGAATAATATATATATATAAATGCATACCTTGAGATAGCAGGGGTTCCCAATGTTGATGAATCTTGAATGATCAGGCACTCGGGTTCTTCAATCTTTCTTCTTTTCTTTTCTCGTGGAATCTTGTTGGAAGGTCACAATGACATCTTTTTGTCCCGCCTATTCCACAACTCAACAAAAACAAGGGTAATCCTACTAAAGCTAGTGATACACTAAATTAGCGTATATCAAGATCATTATTAGAATATTTAGGCCAATTGTCAAGCAAGAACGCCAAAAAAGCTTGTTAGTATTTATTGTTGGTGTTTTTAGCGAAAGCAAAGAAAGTCCAAGCAGTTTACGAAAAATACCGCGTTGTAGCACTTCACCGGTGATAAACAGGTATCGGGATAATTCGCAAGGACGGTTGCGTTGAGGGCTTTCTAGGCCCGTGTCTACCCAAGGCAAGGTTAGGTTCTACAGTAATGAGGTATCTCTATGGGCTTAGATTTCAAAAGTGGGGATTTCTCGCTCGTTTGTTATCTCCTTTTACGGGCACCGCCCTCGCTTCAAACCAGGCAGTAGTCCGGCAATTAGCTCTACGTGGCCGGAACGTGGGAGGGATTACAAGGACGCGACAAGGCTGTCACAACCCGCCGCCACCCCTCACGACCGCGGGATGCTTCGCAAAGGTAGGTGAACGCTTAGCCCAAACACCACGTTTGCACTATTGGTCACATTCTTGATGTTGGCCAAGGTTCCCTTGGCCAAAGAGTTCCTTCACCAAGAACTAACGCCTACGAGACAATCTACCGATCCCGTAAGACTATAACAATTTAAGATAATATGCTCTGAAAAGACCATAAAACCGAAAGATAATCACAAGCTTGCCTGATCACCAAATTGTAAGAAGCTCAGAGTGTTACAAGCGCCGTGGTGCCGACAAGTCCGCACTCTGACCTCCTAGGAACCGGATCACCGGCTACTCCCAACAACTCCACCACCATAATGTCCAAACCGAAGATATATAAGAAGACTAAGAACTTCTCTTGCTCAAGTGTGCTGGGAATTCTCCTTGGAATGGTTTTGGTAGAGAGGTAGGGTCCCTTTTATAGCTTGAGTAGAGGGGGGTCCGAAAAATTGCCTTTTAATGTCCAAAATTGAAGAATAGGCGGTTTGAGGTTCACTCCCGTCCACACCTTTTTTGAGTAATTGAACCCCACGCACCGCCCGGCCCCACCTGTCAAGATATGGGTGCGGGCAAAGCGACACTCGGCCCAACTTTGACGTGTTGTCATGTTTAGTTGTCTTGGGCCTGGCTTTTTGACATGGAGAGCCCGAGTTTGTGGCCCGGCCGAGGTAAGTTGGGTTGGTCTTGCCATTTGTCACTTTTGGGCTTTTTCTATTTATTGATTTATTGTTCTTTTTTTCCTTGTATTTTGGCCCAAAGTGCACATGTCTTGTCTTGTACCTGCAAGAACCAAATATACACCAAAACTATGGAATTTGTTAATTTATAAACCCTATCTCTAGGTGGTTTTGGTGTATGTTGACGGTGTTTGATATGTAGTTGGTTACCGCCAACAAACTCCCCCCACACTTAGCCCTTTACTCGCCCTCGAGTGAAGGCGTAAGGACTAGAGTGGTTCAATCTCCAAGATGTAGACCTACATACAAGTTATTCCGGGCCTCACCGCTTTGTGAGCATTCAAGAGTGGCTATCATGTTATCTTTGACGCATTGAGCAATGGAATGGCATGAAATCGTATCTCCTTGCTACTACTCATGTGCAAAGACTTGGTTGATTTTTGAATTTTTAAAGATAAAATAGCAATGCTCCATGGTTGATTCTCGTGATAGTCACTCATTTTGTGTTTCCTTGCCAAAGCACTCTCGCTCTCACTCATCCTATCTTTTGTAGGGTTTTGTGGATCTTTGAGTGGAGTGATGCATACGTACCTCTGTATGTTTTGTCGGGTCAAGCTCTGGATCATTGAGGGAAGGGCCATACCCTAGATCGGAATGTGCAAAAGTGTGTGGAAAAATGTTTGTTGTATTTTGTTTTGCGGTTACTCCTTGACTCATGATCTCTATCTTTTCTTTTTGTATGCTTTTGGAGAGATACAGGCTACTTTTTTCTTCTTTCTTTCTTTTTTTTTGGAGATGTGGGCTCTACTCGCCCCGGACACATGTCCATTTTTCATCATTTTCTTTTCTTTTCTTTTTTCAGAGCTCTTTGTATCTTCTTTCTCGCATGATACTTTTTCTGATAACAGGAGGTGATCATGGTGTAGTTTGGATGGAGTATTTATTTTGTGGATGGTAAAGATATATGTTGTGCTCAATCCTCATTGTGAGAATCGGCGTGTATGTGTGTGGGTGTACGTGTTTTTCGATCTTGGGAGTATGAGCCTCTCTCAACGCTAGATCACAAGAGCCCCGACAAAACTCAATACAAATGTAGACTATAGTGGATATTCATGTCATTATTCAAAGCTTTGTAGGATTTGTCTAAGTCAAACTAGGAGCATGCTTTATTTGAATTTTTGAAATAAAACCAAGTCTCATTGCATAAGAGAGCAAGTGTCAAGTCATTCTACCATATCTCAAAGCTCAATTGTTTAGATGAACATGGGGTCCCTAATGTGTATTTGCTCAACAAAGTATGGTTTTTGGCGAGGAATAAAGTGTATGCATGCCATTCCTCAATTGGTAGACTAGAGATGGAGTTTTGCCAACTTTGGTTCAGGTTTAGCAACATGTTTAAACATGGGAGGTAGAGAAAATATGTCACAAGTCAAAATTTGATTTATACATTGAGTACCTTGACTTGTGAGAGACGGTTGCCTCCCCACACTATGTAAAAAAAGGCTTCTGGGGCCGCGTTGAGGGTTTCTACTGGGCCATACGCGCGCCGCCCATTAGGGTCTCTAATGTCTGACTTTACGCACAAAAACCTTACCAAGGGTCTCAGAACACACTTTATCATAGACGGTTTTCCACGTGGTCTCGCGGACCTCGTTTTTTGCTCGACTGTAGTGAACAAGCATCTACCGACAAGTTTCCCCTATGAAGCGACCGTGCTTTGGGTAACGGCATGCAGACAAAGATGAATAAAGCGATCAGATCCCTTGCAAAGTTACCGATGCACGGGCCCGTGTGTGTGACTATAATGACTTCGCATGTATAGACCCCCACGTGTAAAAGAGCATCTATAACCGCCACACGCCGACGGCGTCTCAAGACCCGTGTCAGAATCGTTAGGAAGCCTACAGACACGCTTAAAAGAAAAGTGTTCGGCGGACGCTTCCTTAATACAAACACATTTGAAATGCAACCGCCTCTGCATTTTCATCGTCACCCATACGTGACGGCGACACACGCGATCTGCGGGTTTGTACTACTTACGACACGCCTTCGCTTATCCGCTCAGGAACGTGGATTCGCTTACGCACACCCGCTCTTGTACCCGATCGTTGTTTTCTTATGTTTATAGATGCTTAGCACCTAAAATCGACTATACCGCGGCGGAGACTATAGACGCTACAACGACTCCATCGATCGTAACTCTTGAAAATTAAAGACGCCAAGACCGCTATAGGTGTGTCCGCAACGAGGTTGACATTTCCAGACGCTAATTTTCTGAGCGACGTAAAAAAATCTACGAAACAACCGACGCAAGACGGGGCGACAAGTTCAGTAACTATCCAGGAGGCTTGAGACGCTCTAGACGCTTAGACTTGACGCGCCTGTGTCAATGATGACGTTACAAACACCTGTATAGCTTAGAATCGCCCCGACACCACAAAGATTGATATTATTAATACATATATAATACATATACATAGGTCCAAGACAAACAAATGGTCGACGCCGCCAGCATTAAAAATTCAAGTGTATCGACATTGTTCTTCACACGCACCCGCTTGTTCAGTGGCACGCCATGCATTGTTCACAACACAAATAACACGATTCACGCGGCATGTATCCACCTCGGTCATGATGCAAAGAAAGGGAACGTAGCAACTCACGGTTTACAAATCGAAATAGTCGCCGTCAGGGGCCGATGACATGTTCCATAAGAAACTTTGGCGATCTTCTCTCTAATATCACCCAAATTGAACGGTTCACTCGCAAGTCAAAATCCTAATACAAAGAAAAAGGTAGCCATAAGTGTTTGTTGTACACATGGTCTTTATCGCCAAACAAAGATAGGCACAAGATGGAGCTGCACTGAAGTTACCTCGTGACAATCCATATGAGCTTGATTCATCGCAACCATCAAGTGGTGTGCCGTAGAACCCACATGTCTTGTTACCGAAAGTTGCGCCCCGCACCGCAAAACATATGAAACACAAAGTGGTTATTCGCTGAATGGAAACCCAAGTGGCAAGTGCACAACTTCGTGAGAAGCACAACTATTACTTTTGCATACTTGGCGGAACTATAAACTTTTTGCGCCCTTGTCCCTTCGATTGAAAAACACGATCAAGAACGCTACACATGAGTAAAATGTAAAAAGTCACATTCTTTTCTATTTTTAGTAACATAATTAAAAAAAAAAAAATGCATGGGTCGGATGTAGGTTAGGAAACACTCACCGTTGTAATCGTAGGTTTTTCAACGGGTGCGTGTCGGTCCTTACGTACCGGGCGCAGAGTCAACAAAATAAACTTTTCTCCATTTGATAGCTATGACAACAAAGAATCCAAAGGTTGGCTCGGTTATGCGCAAACATGACAAAGTCCTTGTCATGATGCTTCCGTGAGGCCAAATTCTAGATATGTATAGCCGTGTTGGTAGGCCCATCCTTCTTCCCCTTCGAATGTCAATGGCTCGTGATCAAGAAAGCCAACCGACAAAGACGAGGCCCTCGCTTCTGGAGGTGCATCTAGGAATAGAGAAGCATGCAAAGCAAATTTAGTAAGCAATAGATGAAAGAGGCATCCCAAATGAGTCCGTAATAGAAGAAATTGTACTCACAAAGTGTCATGCAAATAAGGATGGCCACATCCAATCCATCCAAAGGTCACGAGGTCAAACAGTCGCCAAAACCCACATTGATCTTAGCCTCTTCGTCTGCGGTAACGCCAAAAGGCCTCTTTTCCCGAGATGCAAGAACGCCACCTTTGGCATGTTTGGACCGGCCGCCGCATGCACCACCCATGAAGAGCAAAGACAACAAGGCCCTACCATACTAAGTCGTTTCGCTCGCGGAGCATTGGAGATCCATGCCGGTACTTAGGGTTGGCCAAGTGCGCATGCACGGCACTCGAATTGCTTCCCGGTCATAAGGGACGACGTTTTTTCGGGAACATATGTCGCCACCGTTGGATGCTCCAGCCTCTTCTTGCCCGAAACATGCTTGTTTGGAACAACCGCCGCTGTTTGGTTCGCTTCTCACCGCCTGACTCGAGAGAGGCACTCGACATTCTTGTCAGCGCGAGCCACTCCCCGTGTTCTCAACCCGCGATCTGCGAGGCACTCTCATCATTCATGCCTTGAGAGCCGTTTCGCATTGTTAGCCGATGCACTCGCAAGGCAACCGAACGTCATTGGCATGAGTGCGAGTCACCGCATTCTCGATCCATTGCGCCCGAGAGGCACTCGATCACCATTGGCATGCAAGCTAGTCATCTCATTCCCACCCATTGCACTCGAGTCCGAGAGGACTCGTCATTGCTGTCATCCCCATTTAATAACCCGGGTGCGTGCCATATGGTCCTTTAGACCGACTAATACCCCGGAGACGTAAGGCGAGGAGGTTTTGGTGCGTAACAAGACGGTTGTTGGGGTGTTACAGCCATAAGGTCTCGCCTCCACCGGGATCCTCTTAAAAATAGCCCGCCAAGAGTCTTAATTTTCGCCTGGCCGGCGGATCCAAAGAGTGTAGCATCAAAACCAGGATTTACATGTTCAATCGCTACAACAAGATGTCCCCGCCAAGATATTGGTTGACCCTCAAGTAGCTCGGGGTGATTCGGTGTACCTTTCCCTAGCTACCTCAACCCGATAACCTCCAGTCTTCGTTACAAAGGGTACATCGCTCGAATGGAAACCTCGATGCAAAGATCCAGCTTGGCTCTCAGGATTGGCCGAGGCGTAGCTGCTCTTAACCCACCACAGCAACGCTAGGGGTGTTGCCGGGCGGGGAACCTTGTGCTTGTGCTTGTGCTTGTGCTTTCTTGCAACTCCACCACCTTACCTTGAGCTCCTCCATCTAGCCAAAAAGCTCTTTTCTAACCGGCCGCGGCCACCGTAGTTGGAGACTTCCTCTTTCTCGTACATGTCGCCAGCAGTTCGCCAATTCTTCCAACCACACGAACTAGACACCCCACGCACACGCCCTGTCTGTTCTGGGGTGCCCAGGACCCCTGTGAGCAGATCTCTTTCCCTTACACCAGTGACCTCAGAAGAAGCATGGGTCGCCTCTAAAATCGCTTTCACCTAAAGCCCGAGCCGCTTCATCGCTCCAAACAATTTGAGCCCCGTCACCTAACAACCTGTGGGCTACGCCCACATAAAAAGCCGTAGTGCGGACCTTAGGATATTCGCCCCAAGGATTATGGATTCCTTTGTCGACTAAGTCCCCGCCCCTCCTTCACCCACCTTTAGACATTGCTTCATAACCTCCCCCGTCCCCTGTGCGGTGGTTATACCGGTTCCTCCGCCTAAGCCCTCCTTGTATCTCCGACTTTTGCCAGTGCCTCTTCACTTCGATTCGCTTGAACAAAAGTTGTCCAATCCTCCTTGGGGATGTATGGGTGCTTCCACGTGGCATCCCTCCCCTTGTTGACGAATTGTGCACTAGATCGCTTTTGTGGGTCCTAAAACTTTTTCCTACCACCCGCCACATCCTTTTTAAATGCTTTGTCCTTTGAGCTCAATGGACACCCAACTCCAATGAATTCCGACACACTCCTCAAATAATTCTTTCTTGACTTGAGGACTTAAGGAACAGATCGAACTCGTGAGCAAGGGAACCCTTTGTCTAGCAATCGTACCAAAGAAGTCTCCTCATTCTTAGCTTGCCCTCCTTAGTAGTGGGAAACCCGTCCAAGTGAGCTCCATCACAACTATCTTATTCTCTCGCCACTTTGTGATGGTCCCGACCCTCCCTTTCGAGACCGATCGGCCGATGATGATCGCCTCTCTCAGCACAAACTCCCGAATTCAGCCGCCTTGTAGTAGCGTCATCCGCCTCTCATGCGCTGTCTCTTCATATGTATCTCTCTCGACCATCCTCTAGAGAATTAGTTGTTTTCATTTTGCCCGGATGATGTTGCACATGTGTCATCATCAAACGCCTATATCAAAATGTATTGTAGTTACACGTAGAAGTCAACAGCTAACACTCAAAAAGCTAACCATAAGCAAGGTTTGTATATCACATAGCCGCAGCTTACCATTTTCGAAAGGTCGTCCAATCGCCAAAGACACACGACAAAGCTTCACCCCAAGTCTCCCGAGGGGGGTAAGGACAGAAATCATTGTTCTATCTTGAACACGCGTGATATTCATCTATAAAGAAAATAAGCGGAGAATTTGTTGCAGTTTTCCTATGACAACAACACATGGATGACAACATTATAGTAGCAGTCAGTGTCAAGTTCAAGATCTACAACTCGATATATCCATCCGAGGATAAAATAATACGCTTCAATTACATAATAGGCTTTGCTTTTTTCCAACGCAACTGTAGTAGGCTTTTTATGAGGACTAAACAAACCACACGAGGCAGAGAACAAATAAAATGTAGTTCAGAATATAGGACTATAAACAAACAGTAGTACAGTTCATTTAATAGGCACATTTTTGTAAGACAAGATAGTAGTAGTGCTCGACAGAGCAATCATTGTTCTTGAGCATGTATATTCACCTTTCCTCCCCAGCCCACCAACCCCCCCAGTCAGGTGTCAAGTTCAGTTTCTACAACTCTATATATCCATCCGAGGATACATTCACCTTTCCTCACATATCTAAATATTTCTATTCGATATTGGTTCAAATTTTGAGTTTAAACATAAGATTAAATAATCTTTATGCCAATGAGTATGTACTGCTTCATACATTTAAGTTCTTCGTTACTAACTCTGTTTTTCTAACCTCGCACAAAGTAATTCTCGCTCAATAGCTAATTGTGATCAGATTTCTTAGCGATTATAATTCTCCTTCATTTTTTTTGAGATTACACAAAGACAACAATTCAATCCTTTAACAATCCCTTTCCTACCCAAGAAGAACGCGTGCGGAAAATTCCGCTTAGTATTTATACGATTCAATCCTTCGTAATAGGCGTCTATGAGGACTACACAATCAATAGAGGTACAGATCACAAAAAAATATAGTTCGGAATAGAGGGATATAAACAAACCGTAGTTTAGTAATAGTTCATTTAATAGGCATTTATTTTGTTGCGTTTCCTATGACAAAACTCACAGTAACGACATTATAGTAGCAAAATCAGTGTCAAGTTCAGTTCCTACAACTCTATATATCCATCCGAGGATACAATTATCACCTTTCCTCACCGGGCGACCGAAAAATTCAGCCGGCCGTGTTGATGCCACCGTTGGATGGAATTCACTCAAGTAGCTTCGTCACCGAACAGATTTGAAAATTTCAGTCACCTGAAACTAGCAAGTCCCTAATATTTATACGCTCAATCCTGTAATAGGCGGTCTATGAGGACTACACAATCCAGAGGCAATGCATCACAAAAAAATGTAGTTCAGAATAGAGGGATATAAACAAACTGTAGTTTAGTAGCAAGTTCATTTAGTAGGAACATTTTTGTAAGACAAGATAGCAACATTATAGTAGCAGTTAGGGTGTCAATTTCAAGTATGTACAACTCAAAATATCCATGTGACGATTGAATTATACAGATTCAATTTTTGCAATAGGCTGTTTATGAGGACTACACAAACCAAAGGCGGAGAACAAAAAAATGTACTTCAGAGAAGAGGGATACAAACAAACCAGTAGTTTAGTAATGTTCATTTAATAGGCACATTTTTATAAGACAAGATAGTAATAGTGCTCGACAGCAAAGGGTCATTGTTCTTGAGCATGTATATCTACTACACCTATGTAGAGAACCCCCACTAAGGAGTTCTCTCGACTTGCAAGCATGCCACCATGATCATCCAATGGCGGCCCCATCGCTTTTTGAACTAACTAAAATAATATTGTAACTCACAAACTAAAAAAAAAACAAATTAAATTCTGATTATACCATTGAATTCCTTTTAATAAATCCTTCAAAACAAGATCTCATATGGATATATTTTGATAAAATTATAAGTGGGTCCCAAAGAATAGTAGTTGGTATATATAGAGCAAAGTAAAAATAAAAAAATAAGAGACTAAAAAAGGGAAAAAAAAGAATATGAGGGTGATAGTAATATTTTAACTCATAGATTTCTCCTTCATACGCGGCAACGCGTGGAAGCTCTAGATTATACATATTCCCATTAGGATGGATTTGGTCACATCGTTCACAAACTAAATTGTTGATTGACTTTATATATCATTAGGAATGTCTCGCTCATATGTTTTCTCCATTGATCTCTAAATATACATTATCCAAAATAACTTTAGATTAACATCTATATATCATAACCTTAAAATCTTAGTGATTAACATCATAACCTATTTATATTCCACCTTCATACCCGCGCCAACACGCGGGAATCCTTCTAGTTCATCTATAAAGAAAATAAGCAAGCGGAATTTGGTTGCAGTTTCCTATGATAAACACACAGATAACGACATTATAGTAGCAAATCGGTGTCAAGTTCGCTTCTACAACTCTATATATCCATCCGAGGATACAATTATCACCTTTCCTCACCGGGCAAAAAGAAAAATTCAGGCGTATTGTATTGATGCCACCGTTGGATGGAATTCACTCAAGTAGCTTTGTCACCCGAACAGATTTGAAAATTTCAACCACCTGAAAACTAGCAAGTCCCTAATATTTATACAGTTCAACCCGTAATAGGCGGTCTATGAGGACTACACAATCCACGAGGCAACGCATCACAAAAAAATGTAATTCGAATAGAGGGATATAAACAAACTGTAGTTTAGTAACAGTTCATTTAGTAGGAACATTTTTGTAAGACAAGATAGCAACATTATAGTAGCGATTAGGTGTCAATTTCGTACGCATAAACTCAAAATATTCATGTGACGATTGAATTATACAGTTCAATTTTGCAATAGGTGTTTATGAGGACTACACAAACCAAAGGCGGAGAACAAAAAAAAAATGTACTTCAGAGAAGAGGGATACAAACAAATTGTAGTTTAGTAACAGTTCATTATAGTTATAGTAGCAGTCAGGTGTCAAGTTTAGTACCTACAACTCAAAATATCCATGTGAGGATAATTATACAGTTCAAATTTGTAATAGACAGCCTATGAGGGACTACACAATCCATAGAGGCACAGATTATCCAAAAAAAAAAAAAGTTCACGAATAGAGGAATATAAACAAACAAAGAGTTTGACAACAGTTCATTTAGGGCATGTTCGGTTGCAGTTTTCCTATGAGAAAGGCGCAGAGGAAGTCTATGAGGACTACCCAATCCAGAGAGGCACGTATCACAAAAAAATGTAGTTGGAGAAAAGAGGAACGCATAAGATTGATGGGCTACATATCGAACCGTAGAATCGCCGGTGGAGGAAGAAGCCATCGGAGAAGGTGGTCGTGGGCGGAAGCGGCGCGGCTTGAATGGCGCGACGAAGTCGGCTTGAATGGCGCAGACGAAGTCGGCGGTGGCGGTGACAAGGCGCATGAGGCCGAGAACCCTAGAATCGCCCGTGAGGAGGAGGACCAGAATGAAATGAATCGCCTGCGGAGGGGATGAAGAATGAAATGAATCGCCTGGGAGGGGAGAGGCGGGTTTTTCAATTTCGCTAAAGCTCGCGCGAAAATTTCGCGAAAACACAAATCCGCCATGCAGCCGCCCCCGAAAAGGGAGTCTCGATCGCCCGCCCAATCGATGACACTTCGTGTTCTACACTAACGTGTGTAGGATACACAAAAGGATTCGCATTCATTGCAAAGGCCGTGGATATGACCAAGACGTGTCACGGAGACGTAAGTCTAGTTACCAATTTTGAAACACGACGCCGCGTTTTAATCTGATTTTTCTTTTTAATGTGGCCAAGACTTGTGACTAGTCTTTCTTCCTCATAGTAACTCCAAATGTGATGGTTTTTCTTACTAAAATTTTTAAAATCATGGTGTGTCAAGCTATTGTATTCTTACCGCTTACTTTTTGTTGAAACGCAAGACCACTCATACTAGTATACTACTACTAAAAACCCGCATTTTCTGCCCACTAATTTGATCGAGCGAATCGTTCATCTTCCTTTTCCCCGCACCAAGAGCGCGCGAGATCCTCGCGGAAAACCGTGTCGCCGCGCCGAGCCATGGAGAACCTTCCCAGGAGGTGCTTGAGCACATAGCGCTCCGCGCCGCCACAACCCGCATGAGCATCCTATGGAGGGCCTCATGAATCTAAGGGCCACCGGTCCCCGGCACGAGAGGCGTGCCGCCGCCATAGTGGGACGGAGCATCCCGCTGGACCTGGTGCTGGACCCGCAGACAAACCGGGGCGCCGCATTTACTGCGCCCCAGGCATGAAGTCTCATCACCGACCGCCAAGTTCGGCAACACGAGGCGTGTTTCAAAGCAGCATGTCGCCGTGTTCGCGGAAGGTCGCGCACCGCCTCGCCGCCGCCGACTTGCCGGAACAAGCCGCCAACTCGTGGCATGAACTCGCCAGATGTGCACGCTTGCGCTTTACAGCAGCGGAACGCCGCCGCCGCCGATGATGACCATGCCCGAGAGGTGTTGCGGGAGGTGGAGCACGACACGGCGGTGATGATGGCTCCTCGGAGGACCGAGAACTATGCAATGCCCGCGGATGTGCAAAAGGCGCCTTGCACGACGACTGGTGGTGCCCCATGCGGTGAGGCCGCATCTTCCTCCTCCGCCAAACCAGCCGGATCGCCGGATCGCATCGCAGTGTATGGGCGTGAACGCGGCGGTGCCATGAACCTCGTGGGTGGAGGGAGCATGGGCAAGAAAGACCTCGCATCGCAAATGGAGGAGTGTAGGATCCGCGACGAGTGTAGGTGGTTGTTTGTGCAAGCAACGCTGTGGTGGTGGGCATGAGTAGCGAGTGGACTCGCATGAATCTATGTATATGTTGATGATGATGACAATGCACCCATGCATTGCATTATGTGATCTATCTTACTTTTGGTGCGTGATGGATGATTATGTGGTAATTCGTGTTATATTCATTCATGTTTGCGATGGTGTTTGCGATGACCGCCGCCCCGCGACCATGCAGCCCATGGCCGCGCGAGCACCTCGGTGTTGCTAGCTAGCCAACCGCCTCCCGCTGAACTCTCCCTTCTTTCTTACCTTGCCACCTCGAGGCTCGCCGGCTTGACGGTTATGCCGCGGCCGCTGATGGCGCCTTGAACGCCGCCATGCGGTCCGCCGGTTCACGCCGCCGCTGCTCAATCGCTCTCCACGGCGCAACCCCCTCTCGACCCGCCCCCCGCATCGCCCGAGTCTTCAAAAGCCGCCTACACCGCGCTTTCGATGCTTTCCATCCCGCCCATTTAACCTCGCCACCCCCTGTCGGCCGGAGTGTCGCCCCCACCGTCGCTCGCCCGCCTCGCCACCGTCGGGCGCCAAACTCTGACCGCCTTAAACCCGCCATCCGATAGCCGCTGGGTCCTCCGGGATCACGGTGGTCCTCCCGCCGCTAGAGGCCTCATCTCCGGTGACATCCGTGCACGCCGGTGTGCCGCCATGTCGGAGACCTCCGTGGCTCAAGAACCCTAATTTTTCTTTTTCTTTTTTATTATAATCTATGGTTACAACTTGTAATCGGTCTTTCTCCCTCATCGTAACTCCAAATGTGATGATTTTTCTTTCTATGGTTTTTGTAAAATAATGATGTGTCAAGCTATTGTATTCTTGCTACTACTTTTGTCACGTTTGGTGGATAACATTTGAAATTTGAATTTCAAAAATTACAACTTCATAGAACATTTTTGGAGCATCTAATGATTTCAAAGATAAGAAGTCTTGAACATAAAAGTTGAAGAATAATTTAAGTCGCACATCTTTTATATTGGTTATTTCTTCATCCCCAAGAACATTGTTCACAAGATTTACACATGTCTCAGAGTTGACAAACCTTGTAGAGAGATTTCTAAGATTTGTGAACAATGTCACTAGCACTATGTCGGATGGGGAAACAACCAAAATAAGAATTGTAGATCTTGCTAAGTTATGAAACACTCTAATTTAAAACTTTTTGATTTGTATTATCTTGTAAAGGAAAATGTGGGGATCACACTTGCCCCCCCGGGCCTTCGCTCCTGGGAGGAGGCGGAGAAGGGGCGAGGGCTTCCCACAGGTGATTCGGAAGTGCTAACGAGACGCGGGCGGCCTTCCGATCCGCCCGACCTTCGCTGGAGTTGCCGAAGGTCCTGAGGGGCCTGAGGGCGGCCCAAAGCCTCCTGAGGGGGGGAGGAGAGAGTCGGTGCGTGAGGCGAGACGAGTGACACAATAAAAACGAGTAAATGGCGCTTAACCAGGCCAACAATCCATCCCTTTCCTTGAGCCCGCACGGGTATTTATAGGAATACAAAGGGTCGAGGGGCTGAATTACAATTTGGTACATGGTAGGTGGGGAACACACGCTTACAAGTGGGCCCCACAGGTAGGCCAAGAACTATTCGATAGGCTAGTAAGGGGAAAACACCCTTGACTCCTTCTCCGCTGGGGCATAGGGTTTTCTGTACCGGCCGCCGGTTGTCGGCATCGGGCGGAGGGTCCCCTTCGCTGGTCTCTCCCCGCCATCTCGGGTCCGCCTCCCGTGCTTGATACCGTCCGGTGGCTCAAGGCCGGGTGCGCCGGTGAAGGGCGGAGCTTTGCTATTTGTACCCCCTTTGCGGAGGGGGTCTCCGCCGCCGACCGCGAGACTTCATACCAAACTTGTTAAGGGAGATTCGCTATTAGTTCTTGGCCCCTCATAGTGAGGCACCGTGGGTCGCCGGGCTGGCGAGGGTCGCCCTCCCAACAGCAGCCCCTCGAAGGTCTGGTTCCCTCCGAGGGGCCGAGCACGAAAAAGTCCTTCCGAGGGTCCCGTGAGGGTGGCATGTTTGCGCCCCATGGGCCTCGCCGCCGGCGTCCCCGGCCGCTCGTGGGCTCGCGAGGTGGGCCTTGGCCCTCTTGTTCGTTCTGGCCTGGTGTGGCCGCCCCGCTGCTTAGGGTTTGATTGCTTTGGGCGACGCCGTTAGTTGGCTTGATAGGGGCGCCGGATCGGGTGGGTTGTGTTTGTTTAGGTGTACGGATGCCGTTCATTTGGATGGGGCGGATTGTTGGTATTTTTTCATATTGCGCACGGAAAGTACCGTTGTAGCTTTCACCCGAGTATTCGTGGTATCGATTTCCACGGAACGAGAAGTGAACTAGAAGGGATCAAGTACGCCCAATAGATAAGATAGATAAATATTTTTGATCGAGAGGGTTTTCTAAGCTTAGCCTAAGGTCACTAGATAACTAAAGTCTCGGCTTACTACACCGCTACTGAACAACGACCCTTCCGATTCTCGAAAAGACCGGGAAAACTTCGGGAAGGCCGCCGTAAGCTCTCACGAAAAACACCAATACGCACGTGGTGGACTACAAAGGCCTGGTCGGAGCCGCCACCCCCGTGGCTACCACAACTATTCCGTAGCATTGGGCGCAATTCGTGTAAACTCTAGCCTGCACACCATGTTTGCGCTTAGCGGTTATTTAAACTAGTTTCACGTGAAAACTAGAGCCTTCGGTCGAACGGAGATCCCGCAAGCAAGTAAGCGAGCACTAAACTTTAGTCAAATAGATTCCTCAAGAATTGCAAAGAAAGCGAATATTACTCACATAGGAGTCGTTTCCGTAGAGGTACAAAAAAGTCGAGGTGAAACCGACAAACCCGGCTCGCCTCCGCTCTTCCCTCCTCTCTCTTCCTCTTTTCTAAATGTACAACTAGGTGAAGAACACCTAGAGGGACACCACTACATTGTGTAGAATGTGTGAAAGTGAAGTGCTAATGTGTGTAGTGTGTTGTGTGTGTACAAGTGAGGAGTGCCCTCTTTATATAGTGGAGAGGAGGAGGGAATGGAGGGTTCTCCTTGCTTCGAGGTCTTCTTGGCGGAACGTAAACTTTGCACCACATGCAACCGCCACTTGAAGATCGCTCCAAACCGCCGCAGAAAGGGCGGGAACTTTGGCCGAAAAATGCGCCGGCCGCCGAGTGGGCCGGCCACCGGGGGCCTCCCGGCCCCGGCCTCTCCGACGCGTTTGTCCTTCAAATGTTGGGCCTATGATGGTGCATGGGCCAAATTGTGCGCTGGGTTTGGTCCTCTTGATTGATCCACTCCTTGGCGTCTTTTATTCAATACGCTTTCTAATTTATTTGACGACTTTGTACTGTTTTCCACTCTTATACCGCAGAAACATAATTTCTACGAATACAAGTGGAACTAGGTTAGAAGTAAAGGTATATGTAACATAAGTTTGCCCCTTTCTCTTGAATTGATAAAGGTTGGCGGTATAATATACTCGATAATGACCGCCAACACGGATCGGAGGGCTTTTGCTGTTTTGGGATCCGGCCGCGATCTTGGGGGTCGCCGTTGCGCACCCCCTTCCTCGTGGCCTAAGTACGCACGGTAGGTGGGGGTTAGGGTTTGTGCTCACTTTTCGCCTTCGCGCCGCTTTTGCCTTTCGCTACTTTTGGCGCCGCTTGCCTCCGCTGCTGCGTTGCCATAGGCCTACCGCTTCCGTTTGCGGGGGCTCTCGTTCTTGCATTTTTCGGTGGGTGCTTCGCTCACTTGTTTGCGCCGCCCAGCTCGATGGCTCCCGGATCAAGGAGACCATGAGGCCCAAGACTGTCGTTGAGAGCTTCCGAGTTCCCTGAGCAAAAGCACGGACAAGTCTCCTCAAGAAGTTTCGAAGGACCATGAGTTCTTCGCCAAGAAGTGCTTCCACGCGGAGGGGGAGACGGTGCCACTCCGAAGGCCGGCGAGGTCATTGTCTTCGAGGATTCTTCCACGCGGGGCCCGCTTCCCTCGCGGTGCAAATTCGGCCGGGGTGTTGCGGAGGCTTAACCTCCGCTTTCAGCTCACGGCGTCGTGCTTCCCGCGGCTGATGACCTACGTGTGGGCGTGCCGCTCCGTGGGCCGAGCCGAAGGTGGATGGCTTCATCGGATCTCACACCGGCACTATCAGCCGCCAAGACCGTGCGGACGACGGAGACGGAGGTCTTCCGCGGCTCGCAAGACGGGCGCGGTGCGCCATCCTCCGCAGGCGGGGTGGAGGCTCCCGCCGCGCGCGGCGGAGCAAGTGGGTCGCGATGGCTAGACCACCGGTTTTACTACCGCTGGATGGCACGGAGGGGCTCTATGGTGACCAAGTCCTCGCCATCGTGAAGGTGAAGCCTGTGAAGATAGCGGAAGCGACGAGGAGCCGGACGCCCTTCGAGCCATGTCTCGCCATGTCCGTGCGCGGGACTTGGGGAGGAGTTTGCGGCGGCGGCGCAGTGTGCCTGATGTGGTCGGGGTGCCCCGCTGAGGGTTGAAGATTCAGCGGAGTACGCCCTAAGGGGCTGAAGGCGTTGAAGTTTGATATGGAGAGGGTGTGGCCGGAGCTGCTTGAGGCGGCAGAGGGTGATAAGGAGGAGTTTGGCCGGCCGGTGATGGCGGAGGCCACCGCCACGCCTGATCTCCCTCGTTGGGAAGCTGGAGTCTTCGAGATCCGGCGGATTCGCGCCGCCTCGCCGACCGCCGCCGGTGAACCGGGTCTTCGACTTGCTCGGGTCGAGTACGAGGATTGGCCGACCGAGGCCGACGCCGATGCCATGGATGCGGGAAGCGCAAGCAGCGGAGTCCGCAAGGCCGCACGCCGCGCGGGCTGGCCGTGCCTCCGAGCCTCCCGGCGGGCGGGGCGCTCATCCTCCTCGCCCCACACGCCGCTCGGGGGGGCAGGTTCTTCTCGCGGGGCCGGTGGGTCTCGGGTGGCAGACCTCGGCTGCTTTCTCATCTCCGATGATGAGGAGGACGAGGCGGAAGACGCGGAGGTGGCCGAGGAGGCGGACGCGGAGGGGGCCTCCGACGACGGCTCCGACTACGAGGAGCTTGAGGAGGAGAGGGGCCGTGATGGCGGGCCCTCCAAAGAAGAGGAGGAGGGTGCCGACGAGGATGACGGCGACGGAGGCGATGCGGCACGGTCCGCCATGGCCCTTCGCGCTAGCACCCGACAGCCCCGCCCCTATCGGCGGTGCCACGTGTGGGCTGGGGGCGCGATTGTGGATGATCCTCCGGAGGCCCCCTCCGGCAGCGGTAAGGCGCTTTGGGGAAGCGGAGGGCCCTCGACGCTGCCCTATGTTGCAGAGTCCATCGGCATCGATGATGTCGACGTGGAGCTACACACGGGCGCTGACCTCCGCGACACCCCCTCTCGCCACCGAGGTTGAGTAGAGGCTCATCGGCCGTCTTCGACCGGTGCGCCGCCGGAGGCGGAGATGCACGTGGCGAACCGCCCCCTCCGCGCTATCCATGAAGACATCAAGGTGAAGACGGCGGAGCTTCTGGTGCTGACGCGGGGGGCGGCCATCCGCGAAGGTTGGGACGCCGTCGATCATGAAGACGCCATGAGGAAGGCCTCCGACGAGCTTAAGGAGAGCCGGCGGGAGGCCCAAAAGCTTAGGGAGGCCGCCGACAAGGTGAAGCGCCTTCGGAGGGAGGTGACAGTCCTCAAGGAGGGGGAAGGTCCTCCGGCGGGAGAATGAGCGCCGACGACGAGGCGTGGGAGGCCCGAAGCACGGGAAGCGGAGGTGATGGCCTCGCGAAAAAACTCAACGAGCTGGAGCTGTCTTGGTACGTGGAGGCGGAGGCCTTCAAGGCGGCCCTCGACGCGTTCTTGGGTGGAGTCGGGGCCGCTCCTTCGGCCGGGCTTGCTGAACCCGCATCCGCCCTTGTTGGCGCCCTGGGATACGCCGGGAGGTGGGGAGTTGCCGGAAGGTGGTGGCTCGCGCGTAGCCGACTTCGGAGCCGCAGACCGGGCCGCTGTTGCCTTTGAGGGGCCCTCCGCCATTTGGAGTGCGCGCGATCGGGAGCCGCCGCCGGACCCGGACCGCTCATTTTTCCCAGCCCCGACGGTCGTGGCCTTGGTGGAGGAGCGGACGTGAAGCGCTTCACGACCGCCTTCATCAAGCGCTTTCCGTACGAGGGTGGGAGGGAGCCGGCCCTCGACTTTGCGAAGGCTGATCCGGCTAGGAAGGTTAGTTGCTTTCTTGACTACTTGTTGTTTGTTCGTTTCTTTTCCTCTTTGTTTGTTGTTACTCCACCGTCTTACGTGCTGGTTTGGTGGTGTTCTAGGTCGCCGCCGCCGCTCGGGACGGAGGGGGCCCCTGTGCCGCTCCGAAGAGGTCCAGACGCCGGACGGGTTGAGGTGCGGGGTCGCTCCCGGGCGATTCTCGTGCCTCCGCCGCTCGAAGGGGTGATCGCCGCCTCGGCCTCCGCGGCATCCGCCTCCCGGCTGTTGCCCGACTCCCCGCGCCTCGCCCGGCCGATGCCTCGCGCCGCTGGGTGCCCTCGGAGACCGTGCCGCCCCTACCGTGCCTCCGACGACTCCTCCGGCCGCCGACGCCGCCGCGGCCTCCGACGCAGAGGTGGTTTAGGGCTCCTTAGGCTTTTGGAGGGTTTATCGTATTTTTGTTGTGTCGTCGCGCTTGTCAAACTTGTGGCCATCGGGCCTTTATTGTTAATGAAGAAAATATTGGTGGTTTTGGTACCTTCGCTGGCTAATAGTTGTCTACTTTGTGGCCATATCGCTCTTTTTACGATTGAGTCGGTTCGGGGTGGGGCTGACGGTGTTTGGTGGTTGTTTGTTGATCGCGCAGGTACCTGGGGGGCCTGCGCGGAGGGTGCTCAATGTGGTTCCGCTGATGATGAATCGGCAGGACATGTTTATTTTGGGGGAGAGCTGGGTTCATGCGATGCAACGGTTCCCTGGGTTGCCCTCCGAGCGATTTTGGTGGGGCCGGATCAGAAAGTATGACATTACCAACCGAGCCTCGGAGGTCTTCTGGCGGACCCATGACTTGACAGGACGCCAAGTGGAGCGGGTTCTCTTCGGAGCGGATCCCGGCCAAGCGGTGTTGGAGGACGATATCGAAGATGACGAGGCCGTTGCTATTGCGCTCGGTCACGCAGGCTTGCTGGGTTGATCGCGGAGGCCGGGTTGTTATCCCGAAACAAGAGGAGCCGGGCTTCAAATGGAGTGATCTGCGGAGGGTCTACCGGCGTCGCGTGTTGAGCGGTGATCTCCCGCTTGCTCGCCGGAGCCTTTGGTACCGGAGTCGTGTGATTTTGCTGATGAGCCGTTGGTAGAGGTGGTGGATGTAGAAAAGTTTGTTGAGCGCTGCGGGCGAAGGTGTTGGTTAGGGCTGTTTTACACGGGGTTGTAACCTCTGTAGCGGAAGAAGTGTGTGCGGGGAGTCGATGATTTGTTCGCCCTCGGAGGGTATGTACTTTTGTTGTTGATGGTTAACTGAAAGTGTGATGTTTGGTGGAGGGCTGTCCGTGCTTGTATTTTACTTACTGCGAGGCTTGTTCATTCCGGAGGTAGCCGCGTAACACAGCGGCGTGCCCTATTTCCGCTAGCGCGTGAGTCGCGCGTTTCGAAGGTGGCCGCGTGAAACAGCGGCTTCCCCTATTTCCCTTAGTGCGAGACTCGCGTGTTTGAAGGTAGCCGCGTTAAGCGGCGGGCCCCCTATTTCCCTTAGTGCGAGACTTGCGCGTTTGAAGGTATCTGCGTTAAACAGCGGCGTCCCCTATTTCCCTTAGTGCGAGACTCGCGTGTTTTGAAGGTAGCCGCGTTAAAGCGGCGGCGCCCCCCTATTTCCCTTAGTGCGAGACTCGCGTGTTTCGAAGGTAGCCGTGTTTCAAACTACGGCGTCCCCTATCTTCTTTAGAGCGAGGCTCGTGGCGTTTGAGGTAGTCGCGTTAACGGCGTCCCCTATCTTCTTTAGAGCGGGACTCGCGTGTTTCGAAGGTAACTTGACCAATAGTACTCATTACTTTTATTGCTTGTTTTTGTTACAAGGTTCTTTTTTGGGCACGGAGGGTCCTTCTTGGGCCCTAGGGTTCCCTGTTGAAGCTCGGAATTGTTGCGGAGGTGCGCCCTTGAATGTTTGCGAACCCGCGTTTCGTCATCCAGAGACTTGGGTCAGCGAGGTCCCTGGCGCGAATTGGAACTCTTGCGGAGGTGGTTCCGGTGGGTGGGACTGTGCTGTTGGTGCAGGCCTATCCTCGTTGAATGGCGGTCGTGCGGGCCGTCGCAGCTTGCGCCCCTTTTTTCACGTTCGTGTTTAGGGCTGTGCCCTTCCCCCCTTCGAACTTTGATTCCTTTGGTGGAGTTGCCCGCAGGAGGATGTTACATTCTCCATTGTGGTATCTCCTTCGAAGGAGTCTCGCTTTCCGGTTGGCCGCGTTTTTGCGCGAGGGTTCCTTGAGCTTTTGCGAGGTGCTCCTAGGCAACCGGGCGTAGGTGGTTGTGGAGGACCGAAATGCTCTAGTTTGTCCGCATTTGGTCTTTGTTGGTTTGTGGAGGTTTGTGGGTTTCACGCGGCCTCGGGGCACCTGTAGCGTTGTTGCTCTTCATTGCGCTTCGCAGATCTATCTCGGGGGTTGGGGCTGGTTTACATTTCCCATTGTGGTGCCTTCACCGGATTAGGAGACGGGGTTTTGAGGTATCCCGGCATCCGCCCTATAGGATCGGGGGCTTTGCTCGGGGTGGTTGCATGGTGGTGTATGTGGTCGATGGCTACTCTCTTCCTAACATGGGACTTGTGAGGGGGGAAGGTTTGGTTTTATAGTGCTCGTGGGGACTCGCTTTCATGGGTGCGGGTTTAATGTTAGGTGGATGTCATAAGTGTTTAGTGTGGTTATGGCTTGTCCGATGGAGGTCTTGCCCCTGGGTAGGTGGTATCTTGGGGCCGTGGAGGGAGTTAAGGCTATACGGCGGAGGTCATGCCCTAGGTAGGTGGTATCCCGGAGTGGGAGTGGTGGTGGGAGTTAAGGCCGTACGGGCGGAGGTCTTGTCCTTGGTAGGTGGTGTCTTGAAGTGGTGGTGGGAGTTACGGCTATACGGGTGGAGGTCTTGTCCTTGGTAGGTGGTGGTGCTTGTAGTTGGGATGACGGGTGGAGGTCCCCTTGGTGGTGGGAAGGTACAGGTTTCTTTCTTTTTATTATGCCTCCGTGCTGCCCGATATTCGGAGGGCGCTGGATGTCTCGCCGCGAGCCTCGGGCGGAGGTGCCGAGGGCGCCCGGCTTTGCGCGCCCGCTACCGCTCATCTTCGGCGGAGAGCGCGGGCGTCTTCAATCATGGCGCGAGCCCCGGGCGGAGGCGCCGGGGTGCCCGACTTTTGTGCGCCTCCGCTGCGGCTCATACTCGGAGCGCTGGGCGTCTTCATTGCGAGCCCCGGAGGGAGGTGCCGTGGTGTGCGGCTTTTTGTGCGCCCCGCGCGACTCATACCGGAGGGCGGGGGTGTCTTCATTGCGAGCCCCGGCGGAGGTGCGGGGTGCCCGACTTTTTGTCGCGCCTCCGCGCGACTCATACTCGGAGGGCGCGGGGCGTCTTCATTGCGAGCCCCTGGCGGAGGTGCCAGGGCGCCCGACTTGGCATAAATTAGAATGAGTTTTTGTTGGTTTGACCGAGCCGGGGGTGCAGCTCCGCGCTGCCCCCCGAGCATGGGCAATCCCGCTACCTTCGCGCCGATGAGGGTCGGATGACTCGGCCCAGCCCCTTTCAAGTGCCATGGCTGAGTTACACCTTTCTCCGATGTGGGGGAACTAGCCTGCATATATTAGGTATGGGTACTACCTCGTTAAAAAACCTTGCGCCCCTTCGCAAGGAAAAAGAGTGCAGCCCGAATTATTCGTATTCTTAACTTCGAAAGAAAAAGACTGGTAAAAAAAAGGGGAGCCCCTACAATTCACGAGTGCTTGGTACATTGCACCGCTAGGGGTAGTACTTTATGAGGTCGCCGACGTTCCATGTGTGGGGAGGTCATGGCCTTCAAGGTCCCGCAGTGGAAGGAGCCAGTCTTGTGCTCTTCGTGACGAGGTATGGGCCCGCCCACTTGGCGACGAGCTTGCCCGCCATCTTCACATTCTGCTTCCTCATCAGGACGAAGTCTCCGACGGAGATCGTGCGGAGGCTGAGCTTCTTGTTCCTCTATCTTGTGGTCTCCCTCCCTCGGTATGCGCGGAGGTTGAGGACGGCCATGTTTCTTGTTTCTTCGAGAAGATCCTTCGCGAAGTGCCTCTTCTTCCGGGGGGGCTTTATTTGGTGACCCTAGGCGAGGCGTGCTTTAGCTCTTCCGGGAGGACGGCCTCTTCTCCAAACAAGAGCTTGAAAGGCGTGAATTTGGTCGCCGGCTCTCGGAGGTGTTGTGCGACCACACCACCGGGGTGAGCTCCTCCGCCCATTTTCCTCTTGGCTTCGCGTGGATCTTCGCGCTGATACCCTGCAAGATTATGTCGTTGGCTCTCTCAATGAGCCCGTTAGATTGAGGGTGCCTTACGGAGGCGAAGTGTATTTTGGTGCCTATTTGATGGCGTAATCGCTTTGAAGCCTTCGCCGTCGAACCGAGTGCCGTTATCGATCGTTATGCTCCACGGTTCGATCAAGTGGCACGATCCGCCGCTGTAAGAACTTTTGCACCGAGTGAGAGGTTATGCTTGCAAGAGGGCGGGCTTCAATCCATTTGGTGAAGTATTCGACCGCTACTACGCATAGCGGAGGTTCCCTGAGCCGGTGGCATTGGTCCGATGAGGTCGACGCCCATCGTTGGAGAGGCCGGTGGGACAGATGAGGGTTGTCGAGCCCCGGCCCGCTGGAGTGGTGCTTGTTAGCTGGCACCCTTCGCAATGCCCCGACTGTGTCCGTTGCTAAGGTCGTTAAGAGCGGTGAGCCAAGAGGAAGCCTTGCTCGAACACCTTCCCACTAGTGCTCGGGGCCGCCAGCGAGCCGCAGATGCCTTCGTGTACCTCCGCTAGGATAGCGCGGCCTTCGCTAGTAGATATGCATTTGAGCCAAGGGGCGGGTTGAGGCTTTGTATAACTTGTCATCAACTAGGTGGTAGCCTCGGACCTTTGCTCGACCCTCTTCTCGTTTTTCTTTAGATTGCGGCTCGGTGGCCTTTGATGAATGCTATGATGGGGGCTCTCCATCTTCGGGCCGTGGATAGCGCCGACCGATTTCGAGGTGGGTCATTTTCTTGAACCGCGGGGCTGTGTAGCACTTGAAGAAGACGCCCCGTGGGAGCGGCCCGCCGGGCCGGGCCTTCGAAGCTCGCCGGCCGCCGTTGTCCCTACCGGATATAGTCTTGGTCGTGACGCCAAGAAAGAAGGCCTCCGTCTTCCTTAGCCGTGCCGGTGTTTTTGCGCCCGGGTGCTTGGCTCGTTGTCCTTCTCGGCTTGTTTCGAGACCACCTCCGAATCGGTTTTGATGATAGCCCTTCGCTACCGACATGGCCCGAGCTTGGTTAGTGCCGTGAGCACCGCCAGATTCTCGCCGTGTTGTTTGTGCACCGGAACTCTAGCCCGGCAAAGATATCTCGCCTTTGACTCGAGGGTGAGGTGATGATGGCCGCGATGCCCGCTCCGCATGCTCCCCGGGCTCCGCCAAGATGTGCCGCTCATATCGGGTCCAAGTTTGTTGCTTGATTGAATGTGTGCGGGGTCCAATCAGCGAGGAAATCCGCGAGGGCCACGGGACTTGATGGCTGTTCTCGCCGATGAACTGATTGCGTGGTCTCCGATCTCGGTTGCCTACTTCGCTATTCCGCCCACCGACTCGGGGTTTCGAATATGTTGTCGAGGGGAAAGCTCAAGGGTACGGTGATCTCATGTGCTTAGAAGTAGTGCTTGAGTTTTCTCATTTGCCATGACCCGCGCGTATGCTACCTTTTCCAGCTCCGTGTAATTTAGTTTAGGCCCTTCGAGGGTTTCGGAGACGTAGTAGATGGGGACTTGCTTGGACTGGTGTCCGTCATCCACCTCCTTGATGAGTACTGCGCTGACGGCATGAGGCGATGCAGCGACATAGAGGAGGAGCCCTTCGCCGGGTTCTGGAGTGGCGAGGGTGGTGAGATTTGCGAGGTACCGCTTGAGGTCTTTGAAGGCTTCTTGTTGCGGGGGCCCAGTTAAACAGCTCCGTGCCCTTTAGCGTCTGGAAGAACGAGAGCCCGCGTTCGGCTGATCTGGAGATGAACCTGCTCAGGGCGGCGAGGCGTCCTGCGAGCCTTTGTACTGACTTTCTGTTTTTCGGAGGCTCCATCGCGGTGATCGCTGCGATCTTCGAAGGGTTGGCCTCGATTCCTTTGACTGACACCAGGCATCCGAGTAATTTGCCCTTGCTTACCCCGAACACGCATTTGGCGGGGTTAAGTTTTAGCCTGGCTTCGCGTAGCTTGACGAAGGTTCTCTGGAGGTCTGTTATGTGGTCTTCTTTTAGCTTGCTCTGGATTACCAGGTCGTCAATGTAGGCGGAGATAGCCTTATCGCCTCTCGAATACCTCCGCTTCGTCATGCGCGTGCGAAGGGACGAGCCCGGCCAAGGCGGAGGCCTTCGCCATTCTTCCGGGGCGGCAAGTTTTGAAGGGGGTTATGAAGCCGGTCTTTTCCTCGTCCCCGCTTGGGCCATCCAGATTTGATGGTATCCCCGAGAAACAATCCGGGAGTGATAATCTCGCATCCCGCGGCAGCGTCGACTAGGAGCTGATTCGAGGGGGGGGGAAATCATCCGCCGGACATGCCTTGTTCAGCCGGTGAAATCCACGCACATCCTCCATCCGGTGGGCTCGGCTGCGCCCTTGCTAAGACTTGCTTTTTTCACCATGACAATGTTGGATAACCAGGTGGGGTATTTGATCGGGCGGATGACCCTCGCGATCCAAAAGGCGGTTCACCTCTCGCCTCGAGCCGCAATCCTTCTCTCATCTAACATTTTGCGGAGCTTTTGTTTTTCACGGGGTTGCCTCCCGGTCTTATGTTGAGGTGATGCTCGTTGAGATCACGGCCGACACCCTATAAAGTCGCTGCGGACCATGCGAATACATCGCATTTCGCGAGGCACTGAAGAGCTCGCTTCGAGGCCTGGTCCAGAGCTGAAATTCTTACTTCTCCGGGTCGGGTCGTGAATCGAACAAGCTTGACTTTTTCTTGGTTTCCTCCGCCGCCAGTGCGTGCGGTGGGGGCATTGTGTCATCCTCTGGCTGGTTCTGCAGCCTCTCCGCCCCTCGCTTGAGGTTGTGCACGTTGCGCTATCCCGGAGCCACGGCCCCCTCCGCGTTTCGCGGCGGTGTTCTGGTCTCCGAAGACGGCGATTATGCCGCCGGCTGAGGGCATTTTCATGCAGAGGTAGCTCGGGTGGAGGACCGCATCGAAAGCGTTGGTGACTCCGCGACCAAAGATGGCATTGTAGTTGTAGTATATGTCTACTACATCGAAGGTGATGTTCTCTGATCTATGGATGGGATCCTTTCCTAAGGAGACTGGCAGGGTGATCTTTCCGATGGTTCCTACTTGTTGCCCTCCGAAGCCGAAAAGAGGGTTGCCGGCCGGTTGTAACAGATTCCTGTCGAGGCCCATTTTGTCAAAGGTTGACGCGAACAGAATGTCTGCGGAGCTGCCGGTGTCTACTAGGATTCTGGTGACCGTCCACCCTCCGATGTTGGTGTCGATGACCATCGCATCGGTGTGGGGGTAGTCTCTGAGCTTCATATCGATGGCGTTGAAGGTGATTGGGATGTGCGACCACCGACTGTTTCTGTGTGTTCCCTCCATACCCACATGATGAACCCTCCGATTGTGCTCCTTTCGCTGCCGTTTGTTGCCATGGTCTTCGTTGGAGCCCCCTGTGATTGCGAGGATGACTCCGTAGGATGGGTTTGGTTTGCTGATGATTGTCTGGACTTCTTGTTTGACTGGCTGGTGCGGGGTTGACGGGCGGTGCGGGTAGCGGGCGGGAGGTGGTAGGGCTTTGGTTGTGGTAGTTTGTTGGGGAGGCCGGGGGGTGTGAAACCGTGTATTCTTGCCGGTGGTAGCGTGGCTGGTGCTGGTTGAAGGTGTTTGTATGGAACGCTGGGTAGTGAAAGCCTGGGTGTGCTGGGGCTCCGTAATCGAAGGGAGTGAAGGCGTAGTGGTTGGAGTGGGTGTTTGCTGGTTTCCTTGTGTGGTTGATTTGCCTCTGCGAGTTTTGCGAAGATAGCTCTCTTTCCATCGCCTCTTTACCCTTGGCGAAGTATGGGCACCGCTTGGTGTAGTGTCCTTGCCCTCCCCCGCAAAGAGTGCGGGTAGGGTTGCTTTTGCGGGGGTCTCGCGCCGGTGTCCTGGTTGGGCCTAGGGGTCCGTGCTGGGTAGTTTTGTTTCGGAGGTGGTTGGTGGGTTTTCTGTTCTGCTGGTGGGTTGTTGGCGATGGCGCCGACTCTCACGCATCAGGCCTTGGGTAGTTGTCGCTGTGGCCGGGCGCAGTGGTTGGTACCTTGATTTTGCAAAGGTCGGAAGGCTTCGGCTTTGCTTTGCTTTGTGATTGTCGACTCTGCAATACTTGTCCATTATCTCGTGCAGCTCCGCTAGGGTTTTGGTTGTCTTCGCTCAATCTTTGAGTGGCATGGACCCCGGACGAATGCGAGGAGACTACCGCCATGATGACGCCCGGGTCGAGACCCCCTCGGTTCTAGCTTTAGTTTGGAGGAACCTTCGCCACCATTCCCGCAGGGGCTCGTTTGGCTTCGCACCACGCTCAGAGTTCTCGTCTTCGTTGATGAGTTGTAGTCGACACCCTTGAAGTTTGCTCGAGGGCGCCCCGAAGGTCGGACCAGCTTCGAATTGTGTTCGGGGGGCGCGGCAATTACCATGATGCCACTCCTCTTGCGATTATCACAAATGACTTGGCCATAGTGGAGTGATCTCCCCCGCCGCTCTTCCACGGCTTCTCAGAACTCATGATGAATTGTCTGCGGGGCCGGAGGCCCCTGTATGTATATTGGCAAGTGTTGGTGGCTATAGGGGGGGGCCACTCCACGAGTTGAAGGGCGTAGGAGAGGGGGACTTGGGGTCGTAGTGGTGATTCTGCGGGGGGTTGCGTCGGGTGTGGCGCCCGGGCCCGTCTCCGATGTGGCCGCTAGGGGTACTGGTGACTTATGCGAAGGGTTGAGGGTGGTGGGTTTTTGCGATGGTGGTTGGTTGTTTGCGGTGGTGGTGGGGTTGGTGGAGGCGGGGCTTGCCCCGAGCGGTGGGCTGTGGATGATCGTGGGGCCGTGGCTGCCCTCCGCCGTTGACTTCTGCCACAGCCTCGAGTGGCGGGGTTGATCCATGCTAACTCGGTTCCGGCGGCTTCGCCTGTTCCCTAAGCATCCGCGCGCCGCCCCTCGATCTAGGGCTTGCGGCAACCTTCTCTTCTGCGATCTGGGCTTGCGGGGCTACGAGCTTGCTCCCCTTGCTCGGTTTCCTCCTCTTCATCTTACGTAGCGCTCTCGAGGAGCCCTTCGAGCGGATTTGCGGGGTTTGCTCGGGTCGGTGACCTCTGCGCCACCGGTTCTTTGGACCACCGCCCCTCGGCCCTGCGGGGCGCTGCCTTGCTGGGTGGGAGGGCCCTCTTCCCTGGTGACCTCCGATACCGGGACGACAGGGGGGTCTGCGATGACGGGTCCCCCTGCTCCCGCAGCCCCTGGCGCGGAGCTGCTTGGTTGTGCGGTGACCGCATGCCGACCGCTTGATGGGTTCGATCTGCGGGTGTGCCTCGGTGGCGGAGGTTGTTCCGCTGCGGGCCCGGGCTTCGGCGGGGCAGTGGCGGGCATGGCTTCGGGCTTTTTATGTCGTTCCCCACGGACGGCGCCAAGCTGTGGGGATCACACCCGCCCCCCGGCCTTCGGAGGAGGAGGCGGGAGGGGGCGAGGGCTTCCTACGAGGGGTGATTCGGAAGTGCTACCGCAGACGCGGGGCGACCTCCGATCTGCCCGACCTTGTTGGAGTTGCCGGGAAGGTCGGAGGGGTCGGAGGGCGTCCAGGCCTCCGGAGGGGGAGGAGAGAGTCGGTGCGTGAGGCGAGACGAGTGACACAATAAAAACGAGTAAATGGCGCTTAACCAGGCCAACAATCCATCCCTTTCCTTGAGCCGCATACCCGGGTATTTATAGGAATACAAGGGGGAGGAGGGGCTGAATTATAATTTGGTACATGGTAGGTGGGGAACACACGCTTACAAGTGGGCCCCACGGGGTAGGACAGTAACTATTTGTACAGGGCTAGTAAGGGGAAAACACCCTTGACTCCTTCTCTGCTTGGGGACGTAGGGCTTCCTTGTACCGGCGGCCGGTTGTCGGCGCCGGCGGAGGGTCCCCTTATTTGGTCTCTCCCGCCATCTCGGGGTCCGCTCCCGTGCTTGATACCGCCCAGCGGCTCCAAGGCGGGGCGCACCGGTGAAGGGGCGGAGCTTTGCTATTTGTACCCCTTGCGGAGGGTCTCTCCGATCGCCGGACCTGCGAGACTTCATACCAAACTTGTTAAGGGAGATTCGCTATTAGTTCTTGGCCCCCGTAGTGAGGAGGCTGCGGGGCTCGCCATTTTGGCGAGGGTCGCCCTCCCCAACAGAAAACTAGGTCTCAATTTCAAAAAAATGAACATTGAAATTTAAATGTTTTTAGTGACCTCGAGATAGACAAGAAACCATAGATATAATGATTGCAGTTCTCAAATATCCATGAAACTTTGTAGTTTACAACTTTTTGATTTGAGATCATATGCATGATGTATAGCGCATGATGTAGCTCGATGATCTCGATTGAACAAGCTTAATTTGATTTTGATCATATGCATGGTGAAAGTTGAAAAGATCGAAAGTATGCATGGCGAGATATTTTATTAGTTATAACCCTACATTGTGTTATATTTTTCCAAATTTGTGATGTTTGGATGTTTGATTTCAGTTGAAATGATTAGGGAACAGAGTGCTTTGGAAAAATACAACTCGTGTATAGTAAGTTTTACATACCCCGTGCTTCGGAAAACGTTTACCGGTGTTAATCGGTCGGTGCTGATTTGTTGTGAGAGAAAAAAAAGTAATCTTTGGTGCCGGGTTGGGAGTCTTGGATAGGTTCCTAGACCTGTTTATAGGAGAATTTATCTGAAAAAAAAGAGCCGCACCGGGTTCCGACCTCCAACCCCGGATCTGTGGAGTGGGTGCGGAGCATCCGGGGAATGGGCCACGTCGGACAAGCAAAGGGAGGCAGGGACCACCAGTGGTGGGCCCCATGATTTCAACTACCTACAAAATGTTATACTCCAAACCAAAAGCGAAATTAAATTTTGATTACACCATTGAATTTGAATAAATCCTTCGAAACAAGATCTCACATGGATATATATATTTAGATAAAATTATAAGTGGACCCCATCGATGGTAGTTGATATAGTAGAGTAGAGATATATCGGCACTCATATGTTCCTTTATTTACTTGGAACAATTGTGCAACCGCCCCTTTTCGGAGTCTAATTGCTCGCTTGCCCCTATTTAGGGCATTTGCGCAATTGGAAAACTAAAAACAGGGGCAAACGAGCAAAGTTTAAAAAACAGGGGCAAATCGTGGAGCCCACTGCTGGCGCTCTCTCTCAACCTTTTCCCTCCTCACTCACGCATGCGCGCAGGGGACCAAGGCGCGGGCCCGCGCTCTGACATGAGTGCGGATAGATGTTGTGAGAGAAAAGCACCGTTGAAACCGGCCCGAACAATTTGGGACGGAACGGCGATGGCGGACGTGGGCCCCATTCTAGAACGAGGTGTGTAGGATACGCAGAGGATTTGCATGCAAGGGTGTGGTGTGGCGGAGCGGGCGGCCGAGGAGCTCGCGCTCGCGTCGCGGGGCGCCCGTAAAGGAGCGGCGTGTGACATTGTTCACAAGATTTACACTTTTTATTTGCGGGAGTTCACATTCACAAGATTTACACTATTTTTGTCCGTATTTGTCGAATCCCCGCAGATGCGTTAGTAGAAACAGGGGTTTTCCGTCCGCTTCAAAAGTAAGCCCGTTTCCACCCGAAATTGACCCGTATTTAATCCGTTTTCAAGACGTTTTTAATCTCCACAAGTTAGTAGTATGACTAAAAATTTATATGTTCAAAAACATTATAATCGCGATTATGCACGTTAACATGCTAACACAAGGCGTACCATTGAATATTGGACTAATAACTTTCGTATGTGTACATTATTTTATGACTTTGTCCATGTATACTCGAGAATATTTCATCGCGTTATTATTCTTTCAGGCTCAACTTCCGTATTGGTTCATTTCCGTTACTTTACGCATACGTATTCCGATTACGTTTCCGTACCGCATTTTTCGAATTTCGATCCCGCTTTGTACAAATGAGATTTTTTCCATCCGTTTTCATACGTAGGGCCAACAGGTGTGTTTGCGGGGGAGATCGAAAGCGACCACGCGAACCGGGCGAAGGCGACTCGGCAGTTTCGGTGTACTGATATGCGGGACCCGTTGGCAATTAAAAAATCATCAAAACCTGTTCTTCACTCGTCCCGAAGCATACGAAACCTCCCGCCACACCATTTATAGAATAAAAATGAGTGCAGTAGTATTCTCGTCCACTTTCGGTTCCAAATTTGTCTTTGTTTGGATTGGAAAAAAAATATACTATAGTATAGTACAACACCCGATAAGTACTCGGTGTTGTATGGAGTGCTAAGTTCTGAGACTCGTCTTTGGGAAAAGGAGTTCAGTATCTATAGGAGTGAAGTAGTACTAGGTTGTAGGCGTCCGTCGCTCGTTCTCGTCTTCCGGTCGATGCCTCGTCATTCGAGGCGGGCATCCATCACGGGTCGCGGTGCGGATGCTAGAGCACTACGCCGCACGCACGCGTGGGCCCTATTCTACTGAAGGATTCGCATGCAAGGGTGTGGATATGATCAGCACGTGTCACGGTTATAGAGGCGCTTTGCGTAGGTGTACACCTAGTCACGCGGCGTCGCAAGAAAAGGCGCCACCCTAATTTTTTCGATGCGACGGGTCGTGTCGCCTTCTTGGCCGGAGTGCACCGCCCGCCCCTGCCATGGTCCTTCCGCAAGCCCTTCCCACGAAGAACTCGATTTTTCTTTTCTAACTGTGGCCAAAACTTGTGACTAGTCTTTCTCCCTCGTAGTAACTCCAAATGTGATGGTTTTTCTTTCTATTTTTTTTAAAAAAAATGTTGTACCAGGATATTGTATTCTTACTGCTATTACTTTTGTCATGTTTTATTGGAAACATTTGAAATTTGAATTTCAAATATTACCACTTCAAACAACATTTTTGGAGCATCAAATAATTTCAGCAGAAGAAGTCAAGCACATAAAAGTTGTATAACTTCTTAAGATGTACCCTCTGTTCGAAATTATAGTTCGTTTGACTTTTTTGACCCTAAGTTTGACCACTCGTCTTATTCAAAAATTTGCACAAAAAGCAGATCAAATTTAAGTCATTCTTAAATACCATTTGTTACTAAAGCAAGCTATAACAAAATAAGAGATATTTTGCATAAATATTTGAATAAGACGAGTGGTCAAAGTTGGGGTTGAAAAAGTCAAACAAACTACAATTTGGAACGGATTTACTACAGCTTTTATATATATTGGCCATTTCTTCATCCGACGATGTCACGGTAACATTGTTCACATGATTTACACATTCTCATATATAGTTGATGAAACTCTTGATGAAACTAGGAGAGAGATTTCTAAGATTTGTGACCAATGTCACTAGCACTATGTTGGATGGGGAAAGCAACCAAAAATAAGAATTGTAGATCATGCTAAGTTATGAAACTCTCTCGGTTTCAAACTTTTTGTTTTGACATTACTCCATCTTGTATAGGAAAACTACTAGGTCTCAATTTTAAAAAAAATGAAAATTGAAATTTAAATGTTTTAATTGACCAAGGATGCACAAACCACCAATATAACGATTGTCGTTCTCAAATATCCATGAAACTTTTCTAGTTTATGTACATCTTTTTGATTTGGGATGAGATCATCTTGTCATGGAAAACAAATGTACTAATAGTTTGAAAACATTTATCTTACTGGACTTCGCACTTGGATAGCGCGTGCGCCCATTTCCTTCGCTCCACCTCGCCGCCGGCCGTCTCACTTTTAAAATCACCACATCTCCCTACATCGGACTACGCTTTTGCATTATTGCCGCTCACATCCGAGTGCGGTTGCTCTTTATTACCCTGCCGTCGCCCGGTGACATCAATGGGATGGAGGAGGGGCTTCAAGTGGAATCGCCCCTTGGACTTTGCTACTAAGAGCTTCCACAAAAAAACCTTGTCATCGTGCCGCCAAGTCCACGGAGCCATTCCACTTCATGCCCCTCCGATACCCTCGCGTTCAGCGCCGACGCCTCGATTCTAGTCTTTCTTTGGCAAGTTGGCGCGTTGTAGTCTACATCCACTCTCGTGAACGCCGGTGATTGGGTGGCTGCGATGTGCCGTGCCGACTCCACGTCCAACCCACCGCGAACGTCGCCCGTCGGCACACCACGAGCTACCCGATCACCGGAGTTTGAGAGAGTGTAGCCCTGCGGAATGTTGAGTGGCCGGCCGAGTGTAGATTCGCCCCCAGCGAAGGTCTACTTGATTGTCTTTGGCTTCGGTCATCTTTTAGCGATCACGCCCCGGCGTGCGTCGTCGGGTCGGGGCATGAAACCGCCAAATATGCTCTTACTCGAGGGCAGCGTAACACCGGTTGCCGCGGACGTCGGCGTGCCGGTAGGCCGTCGCGGTGACATCAATGGGATGGAGGAGGGGCTTCAAGTGGAATCGCCCCTTGGACTTTGCTACTAAGAGCTTCCACAAAAAAAAAACCTGTCGTGCCGCCAAGTCCACGGAGCCATTCCACTTCATGCCCCTCCCGATACCCTCGCGTTCGGCCGCATTTATCTCGATTCTAGTCTTTCTTTGGCAAGTTGGCGCGTTGTAGTCTACATCCACTCTCGTGAACGTCGGTGATTGGGTGGCTGCGATGTGCCGTGCCGACTCGCGCCCAACCCCACGGACGTCGCCCGTCGGCACACCACGGGCTACCCGATCACGGAGTTCGGGGAGAGTGTAGCCCTCCGGAATGTTGAGCGGCGGCCGAGTGTAGATTCGCCCCGCTTGAAGGTCTACTTGATTGTTGTGGCTTCCGGTCATCTTTTAGCGATCACGCCGACGGGCGCCGTCGGGTCAGGGCATGAAACCGCCAAATATGCTCTTACTCAGGGCAACGTAACACCGGTGCCGCGGACGTCGACTGTGCCCGGTAGGTGTGTTGCGGGAGATCAAAGGCAACCACAAGGCGACGGCTGGGACGCGGAAGAACATCCATTGTACTGTACACATTATGGAATTTTAGGTCGGGCGACTTGGCGGCGATATGATCCGTGGCGTGCGACCCGCTCTATAGCCCAAATGGTGCCTCGCCATGACGGGCATCGGTGATGATGAAAACCGACATGTGTTTTATTAGTTGTGATAACCGTAAATCTTGTTGTCAAAAAAAAAACTTCGTGTAGAGTATAATACATGTGTGCATGTGTGATTCTTCTTTGTCAATTTGATGGAAGCTGTTCGGCACTATCACGATCACGCATGCACGCGGAGGTCAAAGGTCGCCATGCCATGAGGCCCCACTCGCCTTGCCGACGCGGGGCGTGTGAGGAGCTGGGGAAGGCGCCGACTCGGCGATTTCGTGTGTGCATGAACAAGGGCTCGCGTCCCGTCCGTCCGCCGTCCCTCGACCTGGCCCATCAATCGGTGCCTCGCCGATCGAGACCCGTCGATCGATGATGACGGCGATGGCGACGTGCGCCCGGTTTGCAGCGAGGTGTGTAGGATACGCAAAGGATACGCATGCAAAGGTGTGTGCATGTCTCATGGAAACAAAATTATAGACTCTAGTATAATTTGGAAACGTAAGTATTATTTCTATGAAAAAATCTTTGCGTCGGTAGTAAATGGCGCCGCCCTAAATTCTTATTTGCGGCGCGTTTCAAGGGTCATGTCGTCTCTCGATCTCTCTCGCCCACGAACAGCGCACCCGCATTTGATTTGCTTACGCCCACCAATTCCGGCCGGTTGCTAACAAAAACAACCGACGGTCACATGAAGATGCCTAAATTTCAATGCATATTACATTCAACATAAGGAAGACATAAACACACGTAGTACATTACAATATAATAAATATTACGTTCAACATAATGTAAACACAAGTAGTAGTATATACTACATTATAATATATACTATCAAATAAAGTTGAAGAACTAGCTAATGATATCAAATCGACTACTCGGTAAGCGCCGCCGCTGGCGGGCGGCGGCGGCGCGTCGTCATCGATCTCACATCCTGGCGGCGGCGTACATCACCCGTGCTCTCAAGGCCCCGCGTCCGGAGGTCGAACCCATGCATGATGCGGCACCGGCGGCTGCGATGCCGGGACGACTTTGGGGGTGGCGGGCTCGGGCATATATCTCTTGCATCCCTCGGCCATGTACGGGCGTGGCTATCCTTGGCGGCGGCGTGACCCGTTCCGTCGTGGTAAAGGAAACCTTGGGCGCGGGCTAATGTCCTCGAGGTCCTGCTTGACCTTGGTGCGCGTGTCGAAGGCCCTCCCACCGCCGAGGGGGGCGGGCCGGCGCCGCCCGATGATTCCATCGGCGAGCACCGGTAGCGTCGGGGTCCGTGGGGTTCCGACGGTACTTTAGCATCGCCAAAAGTAAGCCGCGCGGGGTCCCCGGCGTCCTTGGCTTGCTTGTCGAGCTTCGCCTGCGGGATCCGCGGTACCGAGTCTTCCTTCGCGTCGATGACCAACCCGCCGCCGTGTCCATCAACTTCTACATCCCGGCGTAGCATATGGCCTCCGGATGACCGGCCTCGAGGAAGCGCTTCTCCAATTGCTCCCCGGCTCGAGGACTTCCTAGCGTGGTCGCCGCCTACCGCGTAGATTCACGTGAGGACGACGGGCGACACGGCCGGATCATGTCGTCCGCGGTCGGTGAAGAGGATCCGCCAACTTCCGGCCGGACTTGACGAATGTACAAGTAGAGCCATGGAGAAAGAAATCGGCCGGGCTCCTTGCGAAGCCGCGAAGATCTCGTCTGGCCAGATCATCTGGCAGCATCAAAAGGAAGCAAGTTGTCGCCCGCCGCGTCATCTTGCCTTGCCTTCTTGCGTGGCCTTTCCGCCATTCTTGGATCGATCGACTAGCCGGCCCTAGCCGCTTCCGCCCCTCCCGCAGCGTTCTTTTGCTTGTATTTAACATCTACAAAACGGCGCCTCCTCCGAGAACAACGGGAGGTGTGCGTTCCAAGCGAGCCGGCGGGCGGTTCAGGGCAACCAACCCGGTCAACGTAATTGGATTTTTATAATAAATAAGAAACAAAATACTACAAAAGGAAAAATAAAAAAAAAAGAGTTGGTTCCCATCTCTACACCATGTGTTTACAAAAAAAATAACCGTCTCTACGGTCATGTTTTGGAAGCAAAGGCAACACGTGCATCCCGCTCTACCGTACTCGTAAAGAAAGAAAGAGTGATGCCGTCGATTGCAAGTGTGCAACACATCCCTCTCCACTCCAAACTCAAGTCGTGCTCGTGCTTATTCCCTCCGTTCCACAAAACATGCAACTATGGGTTTTCGTGTCCATAGAAACGGTGAGTAGCAGTACTACAAGTGGAGTAGTATGTTTGACCAAATTTGTACTCCCTCTGTTCCAAAAAGCTTGCAATTATGGGAAGCGTGCAGTCAAACTTTCTCGGCTCGACTTAGTTTATAGAAAATACACCCTCCGTCCCACAAATAAAAGTTCGTTTTTTGACCTCTACAATTCTTGTTTAATCATTCGTCTTATTTTAAATATTTATCCAATTAATAAAATAAATAAATTATTATGAAAGCATCTCTAACGATAAAACAAGTCATAATAAAATAACAAAAAAAAATTAAAAACTTTTTTTTTGAATAAGACAGACGGTCAAACAAGGATTGTCGAAGTAAAAAATGGGCATTTTACGTGCAACATTTATATCTCCAAATAAATTTATTAAAAAACTAGACTTAAAGATCTTTTTCGATGATACTAATTACTTAGTAAAATATTAATATATTTTAATATATAATTGCCAGCAGTTTAAATACATTGACTTCTTGGGAAAGCGACAATTGCATTTTTTTTTTTACGAAGGGAGTACTAAATACTACTCTATTAATCACATTGATTAATTTATTAAAAAATACATCTCATAATCAATCTAATGATATTTATTTCATAACATAAATAATAACAGTTTGTTTGATCGACCGATCTTATGCGAGATGGATAGCTACCTCGATCTCTAGATGGTCGATTAATTATTTATTAAAAATACACATATCATAATCAATCTAATGATATTTATTTCATAATCGAACAAACTTGATATCTTGAGATGTGTTTTTATAGGCGCTATAGCGCCGTAGAGAAGCTCATGCTATGCAATTGCACTTTTTGGCGCTATTATTCAAGCTAGCTAAGCTTAAATAGTATCATACCGTGCTATTGTGGTATTTGTTGACAAATTGATCGGCCCGACCCAATTGTTAGTGATTGAGTGATTTTAGTAACTTTATGGTTGTTTGCTTATGTACTTGACTTGATACTTTTATGGTTGTTTGCTTTGAGGATAAGAACTTTATTATATGGTTATCGGTATCACTTATCAAATTATCACTTATCGATTATAATTATATATACTTGTCCCGATTTCCTATTTTTCGAAAAACAAATAGCGTGCTATAGCGGCTCTATTGCGTGAAGCGCATCGACGCTATGTTGCAAATAGCGCTATAGCGCTACCATAGCGCCGCTATAGCGGCAATAGTGACAGAACACTTGTTGCCGCTCAATTCCATAGCGCACAATCTAAAACGTGGGTTGTGATATACTTCATTATAATACATGTGTTATAACGTTTCCAAATTTGTGTGCATGTTTGATTGTTCTTTGAAATGATGAGTGAACAGATGGACATGCAACCGAAATATGTCCAAGTTTTAGTTTAGATTCTAGATTTTTAAAACTTAGATTAGGATGGATTTCTAAAATCCGGACTCTAAATAAAATCAAATTTCCTATTGGGATCCCGGATTCTAGTAGCCGATTTCATCTCTTTTTTTTTTTTTTTACCCGCATTCCTTTTATGTCCTTCATTCTCGCACTTCCTACAATATGGACGAGGGGCAAAATGGTAAAATGAAACTCGAGAATCTGGCTTTGGAAGCAGCTCATGTTTTTCTACATTGGTTTTTTTCTCCGGGAATCTAGAATCCAAGTTGATTTGTTGTGAGAGAAAAATACTCCGGGCCGGGCCGGATGGTGCTTGATTTGTTGTGAGAGAAAAGCATCTTGTTGGTCGGTGGTGAACGACCCGACCCGAACAAGCCGCCATCCTTTGTCTGCGAACGATGGCGGGCGTCGGCGCCCGTGTTGGCGGCGAGGTGTGTAGGAACTAGGATACGCGATGCAAGGTGTGTGGATATGATCAAGACGTCTCATGGAAAAAAAAATACTAGTATACTAGTACTATATGGAAAGGTTTGCGTCGGTACTAAATGGCGCCACCCTAAATTACGCAGCTGCGCGTTTCACCGGTGAGGGTCCGTCCATCTCTCTGCGCCCACTCATACTAGTACTACTAAAAACCCGCATTTTCTGCCCACCAATTTTGATCGAGCGTGAACTGTTCATCTTCCTTTTCCCTAGACCAAGAGTGCGTGGCGTAGAAAAGCGTGCGGCCGCGCCTCGAGCCATGGAGAACCTTCCGGGGAGTTGCTTGAGCACATTGCGCTCCGCGTCGCCATGGCCATGAGCATCCTATGGAGGGCCTCATGAATCTAAGGGCCACCTGTACCGGGCACGAGGCGTGTCGCCTCGCCTTAGTGGGATGGAGCATCCCCTTTGGACTCGTCTTTGGGCGCGGATTTAACCGGGGGCGCCGCACTACTAGCGCGAAGTTTCGCGTGAGTCTCATCACCGACCTCGCCAAGTTCGGCAACACGGAGGCGTGTTTCAGAGCGAGGCATGTCCGCGTGTTCGTGGAAGGTCGGCATCGATCGCCGCCGCTCGACTTGCTGGAACAAGCCGCCAACTCGGGGCATGAACTCGCTTCGGTATGTGCACGCTCTTGCGCTCTGAGGAACGCCGCCGCCGCCGATGATGACCATGCCGAGAGGTGTTTGCGCGAGGTGGAGCGCGACACGGCGGCGGCGATGGCCCCCCTCGGAAGACCGAGAACTATGCAATGCTCCGTGGGACGGCGTGGGCGTCTTGCACAATGACACGGTGGTGCCCCATGCGGTGAGGCCGCATCTTCCTCCTCTCGCCAAACCGGCGCCTCGCCGGCATCGCATCAGTGCGAAAGGGCGAGGAACGTGCGGGCTGTTGGCGGTAACCAACGACAAATTAAATACCGTCAACACAACACCAAAACAACCTAGAAATAGGAATTTCAACTAACATATTCCAAGTTTTTGGTGTTTATTTGGACTTGCGTGTACAAACTCATGGATGATCACTTTGGGCCAAAAGACAAAGAAAAAGAAATAAAATCAACAAATAGAAAAAGGCCCAAAGGAGCAAATGGCAAGCCCAAACAGAAATCGCAACAAAACGTCGAAACCAGGCCGGGCCAAGTCCACCTTACAACTTTTTGAGCAAGGAAGCCCGACCTGCGGAAGCCGGGCGGGCCGGCCGGGTAGGCGGTGCGCGCGCACCACAATGATGGCCGCACCCTGGAGGGCGATTCGAGCCCGGCCGGGGGAGGCGGTTTGTTACCTTCCAAAAGCGATGAAACCGACATTGGATGGTCGGTTTGGCGTACATGGAAGGTTTTCCTAGGTCGGTTTGGGTGTTTTTTAGCACTTAGGTCCCTCCCCTTGTGTATAAATAGACCCCCTCTCTCCCTCTCAAAAAGCAATACAAATTCAAAGGGAGAAACGGTCCACTGTGCAAGAGAGTAGAACTAGATCTTCTTCTTCTACTACTTCTTCTATTCTATCTCCCAATTCTAGAGAGTGAGAGAGGGAAAGGCTAGAAAGAAGCTTGATTCTTTCTACACAGGAGTTGCCGGTTAAGCCCCTCGGTGTTCAGCGGTTCCTTGGAGGACTGAGTCTTGGGACTTGTCGGTACCCGCCCCCGGCTTGTACCTCTGCAAAGCCGCTTACGCTTTGGTAAGGAGTCTTGTGATTATCTTGCGACTACTTAATTTCCTTCGTACATTTCTTAGCTGTTGTAGACTTGCGGGATTGGTAGATCGTTTTACGTTAGTTCTTGGTGGAGGGACTCTTTGACCAGGGAACCTTGGCCAACATCAAGAAGCGTGACCAATAGTGCAAACGTGGTGTTTGGACTAGTGTTCACCTACCTTTTTGTGGCGCATCCCACGGTTGAGGGGGTAGGCGGCTTGGTCGTGACAAGCCTTGTTCGTCCCTTGAAATCCCCCACGTTCGGGTGCGGCGCGGTGCTAATTGCCGGACACTGTTCTTTGAGCGTGGGGCGTGCCCGAAGTGAGTAGACAACGGACTTTAGGAATCTTTGCACGGAAAACTTAGCCTATAGATACCTCGCTACTCTTAGAAAACAAACCCTTGCCTTAGGTTGACATAGACACGAAAAGCCGGTACTGCGCGACCGCCCTCAATGAAAAATACGATACCCTCGCTACCACCGGGTGAAGTGCTACAACGGTATTTCCGTGCGCATGCGGATTTCTCGTGTCGCGTAAGAAACACCAACAGCGCCATCGGCCAGGTGGGTGGAGGGAGCGTGGCGGCGAAAGACTCCGCATCTGCGGCGAGGAGTGTAGGATCCACGATGAGTGTAGGAGGTTGTTTGTGCAAGCGGGGTGGGCATGAGAAGAGCAGTGGACTTCGCATGAATCTATGTATATGTTGATGATGGCGACAATGCACCCATGCATTGCATTATGTGATCTATATCTTACTTTTGGTGCGTGACGGATGATTATGTGGTAATTCGTGTTATATTCATTCATGTTTGCGATGGCCGCCGCCCGCGACCATGCGGCCATGGCCGCCGCGAGCACCTCGGCATTGCTAGCCATGCTCGTGCCGTTGACGGCGCCTTTGGAACGTGTCGTGTCCGCCGGTTCACGCCGCAGCGTTCAATGGTTCTCCCGGCGGCAACCCCTCACCGGACCCGTCCTTGCATCGCTCGAGTCTTCGAAGTGTCTACACTGCGTTTCGATGCTTTCCATCCCGTCCATTTAACCTCGGCCGGTCCTCGTCGGCGGGAGTGTCGCCTCCTCCCTCCGCCGTGCCCGCCCCGCCACCGTCGGCGTCAAACTCGGTACCGCCTAAACCCGCTCATCCGATAGCAAAGATAGGAACGCTAGGTTCTCACGGGGATCACGGTGGTGGTCCTCCCGTCGCTAGAGGCCTCATCTCCGTGACATCCGCGACTTGGCGGGTGTGCCGCCATGTCGGAGACCTCCGGGCTCAAGAACCCTAATTTTTCTTTTTTTTTTTTTAATCTATGGTTACAACTTGTGGCTGGTCTTTCTCCCTCATCGTAACTCCAAATGTGATGATTTTTTTTCTTTCTATGATTTTGTAAAATAATGATGTGTTAAGCTCTTTCGTATTCTTCTTGCTAATCCATTTCAAATTGTAGGTCGTTTTACTTTTTTCAACCCTAACTTTGACCACTCATCTTATTCAAAATTTTATGCAAAATATCACTTTCTTTTGTTGTGGCATGCTTTATTATCAAATGTTCTTTAAGAATGACTTAAACTTATTTGTTTTTGCACAAATTTTTTTGAATAAGGCGAGTGGTCAAACTTGAGGTAAAAAAAGTCAAACGAACTATAATTTGAAACGGAGTACTACTTTTGTCATGTTTCTTTGGATATTATTTGAAAGTTGAATTTCAAATATTTGAAGAGTTAACATTTGAAATTTGAAGTACTAGTATGGAGAGTAAGATAAAAACCATGGGGCCATGGAGTACATTATTAACCGAAGCGGGTGCCCATAGGGCCATATGGTGTCTGAACACACTCTGCAGTAGTACTACTACTAGTACACATATTGTCTCTCTCTGTTTCTCTCGCAGTCTCTCTGGCCCCTTCCTTCTCCCATACTCCAACTATACTAGTAGTACTAGTACTACTCTTCTCCCCTCTTACGCTCACTTCCAAACTCTTCGAGAACCAAACAAGAGTAGAGAGCGGTCCGAGGCCACAGTGTGTCGCCTGCGCCTTCGCCTTCATCTCCATCCGGGTGCACCTCTTTTATCACATCCATTTAGCTAGATTTGGTTTTCCTGTGGTTCTAGAAACAACAAATACTGAAGTTTTTTGTTCGGTGGTTGCAGATCACGGGGTCCTTTGTGGGGCCTCCTAGTGGCGGCTACGGCGAGGTTGCGCCATCGTCTTGACTTCCCGACCGGGGATCCCGACCGGCGGGGAGCGGGCAAAGGAACCAGGCGTTTATCGCGGCGTTCGGCCGCTCGAGATCTCTTGGTGTTCTGCGTGGAGGCGAAAAAAAGATGTTGCAAGAGAAGCACATCTTCTTGGGTAAGCACCGAAATCTAGATTGTAAAGTGCATTATCCTTCCTTTTTTTGAAGGTTTTTTTGAATGGCTCTAAAAGGTTTTGTTTTGTCCTGCATATTTATGTGACTCGTGCTATCTATAAGCTTGTACAACATTGCTCAATAATTTTGTTGTCTTATACCTTTTCCCGATTCATCCTAGGACACCTAGGTACAAACACAAAGACCTACGCGGAGATTATAAAAGGATGGGGAGGAGGCCGAAGAAAATGTCCACATCTTCTTTGGTAAACGCCTCATCGGCTCATCTGGTTGAGCTTGGCAACCACCGTGGCGTGTTCATTCATGAGCTTGGCAAACCGGCCGGTGTGCGCTCCGGTTTTTTTATGCGAGTTCGCTTGCTTGGAGCTCATTCTCCACCTCTACGTTGGCCTTCTTCATCCAAAGGCAACGGGGTGAGTTATCTTAAATTTTTTAAACAACTAAACAATCGATATGAGCCAAGACAAAAAGCGTAGACAAAAACGGATCCGATGAAGAAGAATTTGTATTTCCACATCGTATGTGGCATCTTGCGGTGAAGAGGCAAAGAGCGCCACCGCTTCCCGAATCCAGCGAGGCGTATCGGGACGGGCTTGAAGTGAATCCACCCCCGGGCTTGCCTTTTCGGTGCAGATGTGAAACAAAGCAATATTTGAATGTTGTACGATATTGAAGGTATGCAAGACGTTGATATCTACTCAATGGTGCACTTCTTCATGCATGTAAACAACTATGAACAACTATGTACCGATCTGAAATTTGTCCGACATCGCCTTTGTTTCCATCCATCCGAATTTGTAATCTTGCTTTCAGTTCTTATCATATCATATATGTTATCCAATTTGTATATAAAATAGTACCATGCTTGCTTACGCCACTTCTGTGTGTTCCAATATGTTTGCACCACAGATTGTAGACATCTATGCATGCTCTACCTCTACCTGTCGGTACCTTTGTCCAATGGAGATCCATTCAAATAAGGACTCACCTATAGCTGACCTGTAGGTAATCGGGACAAAAAAGTCCATTCAATTAAAGGACGCCCTCTATTTACACACGTAGCAAAATTTCTTCTCATGTCCAATGTCTTTTGTTTTGTCTCCGCGGTCGGCCCAGGGTAACCAACGGGCCAAACACACAAGATGGCCTTCTAACTGAGTAAGTATGGTTACATAATTTCTTTTTTCAGTAACGATAAAAAATACATGAAACAATTTAAGGGTATAGAGATGTAAACAAAATACAGAAAACAATTTAAGGGTATAGAGATGGAATAGTAGCAAGGTAGGTTAACTATAGCAGCAAGAAGTGGGTTTAATAGCACAATGCCTATTATAAGTTTATTTTGCTATACTTCATACATAATAATGATTTACATACATGGAAATTTGTCAGAACTGACAATATTCAGTGTTGCATAGAAAACTATGTGCTGGTACTGCAGACACTAGGTCCTCAATTTTAAGACATCTGTTTTTACTCGTGTGGCTTTCCTTTTCTGACAATTTGTGAGCATTAGATTTCTGACCTTGAGGCAAAAGCCATATGGTTGAACCTCTGTTGCCCAGCGTATATTTGCGAGAATTAGTTTTTCACATATATATCGTATCCATGTGTTAGTTACATGTCTTCTCTAGAGGTAGTCAAACCATTTTTATCCCATTTATTTTCAACCGAATCGATAATTTTGGTGAGCCGATTCTCATTTGCTTGTGTTTGTGTTGTGCGCATTACGTGGTTGCAAAAATAGAATCTTGTGTTTTCACGGCGCACGGGACACAAATAGCTGTATTTAATTCTATTGTTGCATACATGCCTTTCTTTGTTTTACATCATCAGCCCGGTGATGCATCATGCATGTTAAGATAAAAATTATTTACATACTAATTCGAGAATTGTAATGTGCTATGACGACCTACATTCTCTACCATTTATAACATACTTTTAATTTGATTCTATGCGGGTAGATCCGTTGCTTGGTACTGAGAAAAATGGCTCGGTGCAATGCAAGTATGGTAAAGAGAGAGAGAGCTAAAAAATCCCTAGAAGTGTTTCGTCTCCATTTATGAACTTGCTTGATCGGGGTTATGTGGGTGTGGGATGCTTCATGGTCTACTTTTTTGTATGAACAGAAGAAAATTGGGCCCTAGATTTGTTTTTCAAGGACTTGATTCTGTGCCTACCTAGCGACACTTGCTTCATCTTCACGACTACTACCTAACACGCTCCCTAAACTGAAGATTCTGTTTTTGCATCGAGTTGTCATGTGTGAGGGATGCCCCATGAATATGAACAATGGTATATTGTTTGCTTACTAAGATCAATGTATCTTGTAATGTATTATATTTTGTATCAAGTTGGTCATATCCATCCCAGCAATACCAAATGGAGTTGCAATGATTTCATGCCCGCATGACTTTATCACTGTTGTGGTTCACTAGATTTAAGTTATGCAAGAACAAAATGTTGTATCATCATGCGCCGCGAGGGGTGTGCCCAAAACACTTATGTGTTGAGGTGAAACCTGACTTAGCCCTTTTGTATGATAGTTGCGCTCTGGCGTTTGAACCTTAGCGATCACGGTTTGTATTTTTTATGTATGCATAATACCAATGCTTGGTGGCACCCGGCTCTATCACAAACCAATAAGTTTATGTTATGCAAGAACAAGAACTATGACTGTCTCGGACTCTCGGTGCCATTACACACCTATGAATACATTGTTTCCACAGGCGCTTAAAGCGCGCTCCTAGCACTAGTACGTGTATATATATATATATATATATATATATATATATATATATATATATATAGGACCGCACTATTTTGAGGCCAGGCTTATAAATAGTATTCTCAACCCCGGTGGCCGGCGGCAGGAGCTCCGGCGAGACAGTTAAAGCGAAAGCAATTAGTACTTATTTATTGGTCCGCATGATGCATCGATGGTGGAATTGATTACACTGAATCATGCATGCAAGGCAGGCTCCAGTAATAAATTGCATGCGATTCTGTCAATTCCTAGTTGCGCTTGTGGCAAAGCTTTTGAAAATTATAACTGTAGGCGGCCGCACTGACCTGCATGATTTTCTCTCCACCGGTGATATTTTTATTACTAATAGTATATTTTATTAATAAAATAATTACCTCCCAGCTTGTTGAGTAAAATAATTCCTTCTGGGGCATCCGAGCTCCGGCGAAATAAGCAAATAATTCGCTCCAGCATGGTAAAGTTGGTTCATAGGACATGGTTTTTTTTATTACTGTTAGTTTCGTTTGATTCAAAAATTAATTATATCATTTTATTAAGTAAGAATTTTTTATTACTTATGGCATTATTATGGTAAGAAAATAATTCCCTCATGCTACGTGATCATTAAATGTTCCTTTGCTAATCTCCAGCATGTCACGAGCCCGTGTGTTCGGTCACTGTTGGGATTATTTTTTATTACTAATACTATCATATTGATTAGAAACAAATTCCATCATGTCTCCGAGAGAAATCTAATCTAAATCTCCTATAAAGAGCCCCCTTTGGGGAGTTTTTACGGGTTTTGATTGGTTCTCTCGACACCACCTCAGCAGCCTCACCCGTCCACCACGTCATCCTGAAACCGCCCAGCAGCCAAAACCGATGGAACTAGCCCTCTCCTTCGATGCGCTCTTCGGCTCCCCGCCTCCACCACCGGCCAAAACGGATCAAGGCTTTACTCTGCGTCGCCCTGGCTTCCTGCGCTGCTCTCCCAATCGTTTTTGCCGGTTCCCCTTCGACCCTTCATCTACGTACAGGCCACAATGTCTGCTATTTAAAGCAAGCGAGTGTGGTTGTGTGCGGCTGCCGAAGCTTTGGCGTGAGAGATGCGGCTACGCCCGTGGAGATGCTGATCTGATGGCGGTGGGCGGTGTCGGCGTGCTGGAAGCGTGGGGCGGCGCATTCGTGATGGAGGATGGCGCCCGGCGATCCGGGGCGGAGGACTCGGTGGAGGCGTGCCACCTGCAGCGACAGTGCCAACCCGTGCCACCATCCGCCCGGTGGCTGGACCTTGGTCCCGATGCGGTGTGGAGTGGCGGTCGGGCGGCGTCGATCTCCTCGGTGGGGGAGCGGCGTCGATCTCCGCGATGGGGAGTGGCTGGGCCTTGGTCCCGATGCGGTCGCGAAGATGCGCCGAGGAAGGAGGTCTGCTGCCGCCGGCCGGAGATACACGCGTCGTGCCTGCCTGATGCTGAACCCAGTTTGAGACTTTCAGTTAGTAATCCTGCGTCGTGGCTGCCTGATGCTGAACCCAGTTTCAGACTTTCAGTTAGTAATCCTGGTGTACTGAATGAACAAAAATTCAAGTGTGTAGACGGGATGTGCATATTTCAGTTTGAAACATCAGATTCAGTTAGTAATCGTGGTGTATTGAATGTACTGAATGAACTGAATTGCAATTTAATTTCAGGCGATGATATTTCAGTTAGTTAGCAATGATATTTCAGAAGTTCATCATCCGGATAACTACCTGCCTCTGACTGAATTTTGTATGAACTTTTACTGGCAGTAGCTAAGAAAAAAAGGTTCCTTCGTAGTTCAATATTGTCATCCATGCCTGGACATTCAGTAATATATTGGTGCCTTTCAATGCTTTTGACGCATCTACCTGCACCCAATGAGGGCTTTCTATTGAGCTTTGTTCTTTTGCATATACTATATGTTGTGGGAATATTTATTGGCAATCAATTTAGTGCCGGGTACACGGGCAGAATATGACCCAATGTGATCACGCGAGCCACAGACAGGTGATACTCAGTTGTGTATGGAGGGGTTGTTGTATAATACATTTATTTGCCATTGGCAGCTCGAAGGAAGCGGCGCTACGGTCGTAGCGCTAAACAATATTCTATCACCCAAGCTTCAAAATAGTATACATATATATATATATATACACATATTCTTTTTCTAATTTTAAGTGGTTAACATTTTGACTCTTTTATATTCATTCTTCGTTCCGCAGCAACGCGGGAATTCTCTCATTCTCTGTGCTAGCCACCGGGGTGCACCGTTGGGATTTTTTATTACTTATACTATCTTTTTTGTTAAGAAAATAACTCCATCATGTCTCGTGAACGGTAAATTCTCTTGAGCTAGTCACCGGTAGTGTCATTTTGTTTAGAAAATAATTCTATCCTACCTAGGTCGTGGTAAATTCTCTTGACTAGTTTTTTTATTGCCAATAGTATCTTTTTGTTAATAAAATAATTACCTCCCGACTTCTGAGCGGTAAATTTGCACGGGCGTGTGGGATCAGAGGTTAGACTATTATTTTTTTTTTAATATTCGTAATATCATTTTGTTATGAAAGTAATTCCCACCGGTCTAAGAGCAGTAAAATTTGTTGTATTAATCATCAGCGTGTCTGGCCGCCAGTTGGAATCGTTTTTTATTACTATTAGTATATTTTATTAATAAAATAATTACCTCCCAGCTTGTTGAGTAAAATAATTCCTTCTGGGCATCCGAGCAGTAAAATAATTTTCTTAAGAGCGGTAAATTTACTCAATTAGTTAGATTACGGCACATAAATTTTATTACTAATAGTATCATTTTATTAAGTAAATAATTCCATTCGGACTTATGAGCTGTAAATTTACCCGTGTGCCTAGCTAGTCTCCGGCCAAGCTCATTTTTATTACTAATAATATCCTTTTGTTAAGTAAATAATTCCATCTAGACAAGTGAGTTGTAAATGCATATGATAAGCACCGGTGTGTCAAGCCTGGACTAATTTTATTACTACTAGTATCTTTTTGTTAATTAATTAATTTTATTTTCCAATAATTGAGGAAATACTCAAGTGGTAACTAGATTTTGGCAAACATAATTAGTCTTTTAAAATCTTAGAATAAAGAGGTAATTAGTTAGATTCCTATAGCCATGAACAAAAGTATTCAAATCCATTGCAACCGCTAGCTTCGATTCATCAAAAAAATGTTAAAAAATCCAGTCTGGATGGAGATGCGATTTGTTACTAGCTATTGGTTGCTGCGGAGAAGGAGTTGCTCCAATCCAAATCAGTCTTGGACAAAATCTTTGACAAATTCAACTAAACTTACAAAAAAATAAATCTATTTGAAGCCATCAGAATTTGCTAGCTCCACGGCTGTGCCAAACTGCCGGTTGAGGCAAACTACACTCATGTCATGGAGGAATGTATGTTTCACAACCAAACAAAAATACAAACAAACAGTGAGAAAAACTGAAGGAAACATAAAAAAATCACAAATAAAAAATACACTACTCAAATCAAAAGATCTAGGACACCGCAGGCCGCCACCAACTCCGACGGAGGACTCGAAGGTGTCCAATGTCTAGCATCAGCCGCGTCAGGCACATCGCCGGCCATTGACGTCTCCTGCATCTGCACTGAGAATCATTCCCCACCGGCGTCAAGTGACAGCGTCGCGTCGTTCACGGGAACAGCAGCGGCATGCCATGTTTGGGCGGTTGACCTCTCGGCGAAGAACGGTAATGCTCCGTCCGTGCAGATGGCTGCGCCGCTGCCGTCACATCCAGAAGGGTGCCGTCTCCATTGCAGCTGCCTCCGCGCACCTAATCCGTTTGATCTGAGAAGGAGACGGTAGGAGGGGTACGTGGACTGGCCTCCCCGCCGCCGTCGTTGGTGTGGAAGGTACCGCCACCGGCCAGAGGAAGGCAGCCGCCGTCGCTGGTTCCACGCCGTCAGGCCTCGCTATGGCCGCCAGCCGTTGGGCTGCGCCATACGAGGGGAAGCCATGCCTCGCCATCCGGGATGGGCTGCGCCGCTGTCGGGGACGCCATCGGTGGTTTGAGCGTCGACGTAGCAGGTGAGGAAGAGCCATCGCCGCAGCAGGTCGTCGACGTCGCCGCCACCTGGTCTAGCTGTGCCGTTGCCGGCTGGGGGCGTCGTACTCGCGCGTCTAGTGGCGTTGCTGCCGAGGGGCATCTAGCCGTGCCGCCCGATCGTGTCGCGGCGACGGTGAGAACCTGAGGTGCTGGCGAGATTTATGTGACCCGCAACAACCCAATAGGACGTGGCCTATATATAATTTGCATGGGCTCCAATTGACTTGCGTAGTTCACGGAGGCAATAACCCGGTTCATGGATCAACAATAAATGGACAATTATTTAATTCCTTACCTGAGCTAACGGTGGCAATAATAGTGGGCACACGTGAATTGTTTCTTCGCCGGAGATAGGTGGCGCTCCGCCGGCGCGTTGAATTTTATTTCTAGCGCAGGAAGTGGAATAGTAGGTCTATATATATATATATTATATATATATATATATATCGCCTATACTGCTTCAGCTCCTTCCTCCGCCTCTCCACTCGCTTTCTCGCACAGGAGCCTTCCCCGCATCGCGCGCCGCCGCCAAGGCTTCCTAGCCTCTTCCCCCAAAGCGAGCCGCCACCTCCATTCCTCCTCGCCCTCTCCCCTCCCCGCCGCCGTCGAAGATGAATGCGGGGAGGTTCGCCCCGGTTCCTCGTCCCAGGTGGAAACGGTGGTGAGGACTTCGCCAAGGTTCAACAAGGGCGTCCCGCCGCCTCCACGGGCACAAGAAGCAAGGCATCCCGGCTGCCTCCACGGGGTACAAGAAGCAAGGCATCCGGGCCGCCCGTTGGGGAGGAAGACCTGGAATCGCCCGCTCACTAGTAACTTGGAAACCCTAGCGGCGATGACGCAGAGGGAGTATCATCGGGAGCTTAAGCGATGGAGGAAAGAGGACATGCCCAGATTCACTCGCTTCAACGACGCCGCCGCCCAGCCCTCCTTCCTTGCCCTCGGAAGCGGCGTCGTTGGGTCCCGCTTCCTCGCACTTTCGGAAGAGGCGTCGTCTAGGGCGGCCTCTAGCCGTGAAGCCGGGCGAGGCGAGGGCGAAGGAGAAGTCCTCGGCAAGCTGGCGTCGAGGCAAGGAGCCGGAAGCGGGAGGCGGAGTTATAGGGCGAAGGAGAAGTCCTCGGCGGCGGCGCCGAGGCAAGGAGCCGCGGAAGCCGGAGGCGACGGTGAAGGAGATGGAAGCAAGATCGTCGTTGGCGCGGTACTAATGCCACATGATTCTAGATTTTTTACAATCGACCATCGGATTCTAGAATCTAGGGTATGTTTGGAAGCTACACATTTTTTTTTCTCAAGGATTTTACAATCCTCTTGGATCCAAACAGGGGCCTCAATTAGTATACCAAAAGTAGCTTCGGTTATACTACTAGTTTTAGTTTCAGCATCGCCATGTAATTGAGAAAACCCATTTTGGCTTGGCCAAGTTCAACTATTTTGGCATACTTCCGAGAATGGTAGTTACGGCGGCAGCTTTTGCCGATTTTGGCATAGTTCACTTACATGCATGCTTTGTTCAAATTGAGAAAACCAATTTTGGCGGTTGTTTTGGCATAGATCTGTGAATATAATGGTAGTTCTCGGCCACCAGTTTTGGCATAGTTCACTTTGCATGCATGCATGCTTTATTTTCACTACGCGAGTTTCTCAATGACCAAATATATGAGCGATGCTTGTGATTTGACGATCGTGACTTGTTTTTTTTTGTCGAACGATCTCATCCGGATCCCTCATATGTATGTTCATGCGGAAGCTCTTTGAAGTTGTTTGGGCTGTTGAGGATCTCATCAAGAGGAAGGGTGAGAGCGAAGACGAGAGGCTCATGATGCATAGGCTCGCTTGCCATTTGTTGAGGCCTGGTGTTGAGTACTGGCGGGGTGGCATGCCTACGATGCCGACAACACACTAAATAATGTGATTGATGTTATCTTGTCTTGACTTACTTTTGGTGATCATGTACTAGCTAGGGTAGTATTAAAACAATGTGATGATGCAAACTCGATGACCGGGTTGTTCGGTTTGAGAAAATATATGATGACTAGAAGATTTGACTTACTTTTGGTGATCATGTACTAGCTAGGGTAGTATTAAAACAATGTGATGGCGTAAACTTCGATGGACCGGTTGTTCGGTTTAAGAAAATATATGATGACTAGAAGCTTGTACGTAAAACTTGTTAACCACACATGCGTACATATGCACGCATATGTAGCCAGCTAATAAAAACTGGTTGCACAACGCGATTTTTTTTGAGAAGGAAAATGTATTTATCTCAACGCATTACACCGGCCCATTTACAAACAGGATCCACAAGAAAAGAAAAATTACAGAGAAGTAGAAAGCTCCATTCATCTTCCTCGCAGCCTTTCGAGAGATCGTTCGTTACCGCCGCCGGCCGCTTTCCAATCGTCGTCGGGCACGAGCCAAACTCCACCAGGTGGAGGCCGCAGAGGAGGGCTTACTTCTAGGCGACACTGCCTCCCAGGCGCATCGGCCAACTCTCGTACCCACGACGCATCCACACCAAAACCACGTCTGAACTCGAAAAACGGATGCACCATTGCATCAATCCGTCATTTAAACTTCCACAACGATTAATGGATTGTTCACAAGTTCCAACGGGCGAACTCAACCGACGCAACCATTTGCGGCCGGGCAACTGCCGTTCGAGACCCCATCAACTTAAGAAGCGCATTGTTTCTTCCCTCGGCAAAAAACACAGAAATGGAGTCATCTCACAAAGAATCGGCGGCACCATGCCCGAGACCGCGCAAGACTTGCCGAGATGTGGTCGCCACCGGGCGGCGAGATACCGGTTTTATCGACACGGCGGTCCACGGCGCGATGCCACGATCGTGGAGGACTTCATCAACGAAATCCGAGGTAACCGTGTCCAAAGTCCAAACAGTGCAGGTATGCTCGTTGGCCTCGACTCGGAGTGGAGGATTCTTCCTCCCAACGAGTTTGGCAAAAGGGAGTTCAGGATCGCGACATTATTAAATTGTGTGTTGGCCATCGATGCCTTGTATATCAAGTGCACCAGGCTGGGGGCCGGTTACCCCAGGTTTTGAACCACTTTCTTCAAGATGAGGGCCATGTGTTCACTGGGGCGGCCATAGGCAAGGACGTGGAACGCCTTGAAGTTGACTGCGGGGTCTGCGTCTCCAATCCACGCGACTTACAACATATTGTGCCTGCTCTTGATGTTAATGAGTACAAGAATGCTGGCGAGAACGAGTGTCTTCCCTCATTTGGATACTCTAGCGTCGGCGGTTCTCTGATTCCTCGTCGGAAGAAGAAGAAGAAAGAAGAACCGGAAGAAGAAGGGCGACTTCATCGATCACCACCGATGGGGGGGACTTTTCGGTTGTCAAATGAATCAGATTAACTACGCAAAGATAGATGCCTTCCGTCCTTTGAGATTGCTAATCGGGTTCGGATCAAGCATGGTTATGACTTCCTTACGAATGCCAATGTACCATAAATCGTAAGTAAACGGTGTCTTGTAAAAAGAACATTCGGCTTTGGGTAATGTATTATATAGAACTTTTATCTTTATCCAATGTTTGTAGGTGAGATACTCTAGTTACCGACACATACCACTACCAATCGTCGCACTCATACAAGCGTCGAGGATCGGGCGGGCATACGGTCCAATCGTCGTAACAATCCGTATATGTACGTACGACACCTATTGCTATAAAACCGTCTCTCGACAAGCGTGCAATCTGTAATGGGCGTGATAGTTACTGCGCCTGTATCGCTAAGCGTGCGTATATTGACACGCGTTTGCAATATTTCCGAGCGTTACGGCACACACCGTCGAATTCGCGACGTCTCTACATTATCACGCCGTCGTAAAACAATTCGTGTATCACAAACACCGGTGATACAAATCGTCTCTAACAAAACGGCGCAAGCTGTATTGCCGTGCGAGTTACAAACACGTGCACCGCCACGCCGTCTCGTTTACCGGTCAATGTGCGTAATAGTTTCAAGCGGTATAGACGGCTGTTTGACTAAACGCGTCTGTAATTCGCCGTCGGTAACGGTATGCGGATGGATAGGGCGAGGACGTTTACTCGTAAAACGCGTGCGAATCTAAACGGCGACTTTAATACACGTGACCGATTCACGGACCCTTTCAAGACATTCCAAGCGTGCGTGAAGAGACGCGTGATACGTAACACTCGCGAATCGCATGCAGCGGGTGGCACCAAAAGAGTGTCTCGTATACAAACACGCGTCGATTATTAGTGTTCGTATCCGCAGGACGACCGGCTCCAAGAATGCGTCGTGCCTAAATGCGTGTCTAAGATATGGTGAATCTTGCGGACACTTGGTTTGAAAAGACGCGTGCATTACGGCTGCGCTGCGTCGTATCTAGAGAACGAAAAACACGTCTAAACGGAAAATGCAGGACGGCGTCGGGTAGATCTTGGCGTCTATAATTACCCTTATTTCGGACAGCGTTTTTGGCTGGGTGGGACCGACCGACACCTATTATCGACGCTTCGCCCAAACCGCGCGTCGATGGTATGACAATCTGGATGCGTTATAGCGGCGTCTCAGGCGCCTTTGGCGGTTATTAGCCTTTTACATAGTGCCACACTTGTTTTTGTACCTATTATATTTTCTTTTTCTTTTTGCACAAGACAAAAACAAGTGGAGACATACACAATATTCCAAAGACAAGCTTTATTGAATTCATAAATAATTATAATACAAATATAGACGCGCACTTTGAAGGAATTACAAAATAATTGGAAAGGGAAATGCTGAAATTTAAAGTTTGCGCGCGTCTAATTATTTGGGGGGCGTAGAAGTGCTCTAGTAGGGATCGGCAAGGTTCAGCGGCGTTCTACCCCCATGTCCTTAGCGGCAACCCTCAACTCTTCGTGAGTGCTACAATGGAGGTCCGCTAATTCTCTCTTAAGGCAAATGTTAGCGCTATGTCTTTCGGCTAATGCGCCTAAGAGAACATGGACAAAATCGAGAGAGCTCTTGGATCTTTTTGTTCAAGCTTAAAATTTGTGAGTCCCTCTTTAGGAACTATTTTCGTCATCACCGAAGAAGCCTGCTTTGGTTGCCCTCGATTTGTGGCTTAGGGACCTTCTTCTTCCACTCCCCATTCGGCATTTGCTCTAATGTGTAGGGGAAGCATGAGCCGGAACTACGGGAAAAAACGGAAGGATTCTTGGGTGGAAGATTGGTGTAGGCCACTTTCTCTTCTTGGCTGCCCATGGGGGCAACATTCTTCCCCTTCGATGCCATCTTCTTCTTGGGTGGAGATTCGCTTGAAGAGGGGATGATGGCAAGAGCTCTCTTGGGGGTTCTCTCTCTCTCAAGGTACTCCTTTGCAAAGCTCATTGCCTTCTCCTTATTGAATGGCACAAGTGCCATGGCGTTGTGGCTTGGGGAGAGTCTTTGGTTGGTGAAGAGTAGTATAGGATTGGGGAATGGTGAGAGCTTGAAGATGAGTGTGTGAGGAGAGGAGAGGTGAGGTGAGGTATTTATAGGACAAGGAACACCCTCGCCATCGACACGATTCAAATCGTCAGAGCAAATAGCATCAATGCTATTCATTTGCAGGGTAAAGGCAGTGAACGAAAATCGAGCGCCAGCAGAGCCAGCCAGGGTGCGGGCGCACCCCCCTGGTGTCCCCCCTGGTCGAGGTTTCGGCCACATTCGTTATTGGATTTGAAATTTTGAACTATGTCGTTTGCCGCCCGAGCTCTAACTCCTGATTCCCAATCCCAGGTTTGATTTCTTTTTTTTGGATTTATTCTTTGAAAATAGAAAATTGTGCAAAATAATAAATAAATGAATCAAGCACTAATCGGCACAAGCTAGCGAGGGTAAAAAGGTAAAACAGTATAAACATGACCTCACAAGCTTTTTTTTTTGTATGCTGATTATAATTAACTAATTTCAAAGCATAAATCTATTCTATCAAGCTCTTAGTTAAGATCAGGCAATGGCTCAAAGAAAAGCTTGAGGCGTTGACCGTTTACCTTTTGGATTGAACCGGCGTCATCTTGGATTGTGATCGCGCCATGTGGCGAGGTGTTGATGACGGTGTACGGTCCTTTCCACTTGCTCCTCAGCTTTCCTTCGCCGAATAATTTCACCCGGGAGTTGAATAAGAGTACTTTATCGCCCGTGGTGAATTCCTTGATTTTGATGCGCTGATCATGCCATCTTTTTGTGCGCTCTTTATAGAGCTTTGCAGCGTAATGCGCCTTCTCCCGCCATTCTTCCCATTTCGAGAGATTTGTCTCTGTCGGTTCTTTCCGGTGAGTTTGGCGTCCATGTTCCATTTTTTGATGGCCCGATGAGCTCGATGTTCCAATTCAAGCGGTAAGTGGCAAGTTTTGCCATATACCGGTGATAGGGTGACATGCCGATGGGGGCTTTGTATCTTTGTCCGGTTTGCCTAGAGAGCATCCGGTAGCTTGTTTTTCGACCTTTCCCCATCTCGTTGACCGTCTTACGGAGTATGTTTTTGATTTGCTTGTTCGAGGGTTTCGGCTTGCCCACTGGTTTCGCGGATGGTATGGGGTAGCAATGTTGTGCTTGGCGCCAAGTTCCCGGGAATGCCACGAATGATTTGTCCACAGTGTGATCCTCCGTCACTTATCACCATGCGTGGTGTTAAACGGGGAAGATCACCGTGAAACATTTTGCGTGCATGTTTGGCGTCGGCGACTACGCATGGCATTGCTTCTACCCACTTTGACACATAATCCACGCCACCGGGATGTACTCGCGGTCATGGGACTTAGGGAATGGCCCCATGTAATCAATGCCCCACACATCAAATATTTCTATTTGAAGGTTGTAGTGCGGGGGCATTGCATCCGCAGCGATGATATTTCGGTTCTTTGGCGGCTTGGGCATCTTCGATGAACTCTTTTGTGTCTTCATACATCATTGGCGATAGAATCCGCCTTTGCGCCATATTTTTGGCTTGTGTATGCGAATACTTCCCGGTATGGCAGGCGTAGGGTGATGCATGACATTTCTCAATGATCTACATCCCTCTTCCCTTGGTACACATCTTCTCGGCAAGCCATCACCACATACTGCATGCAGTGCGGTTCATCCCAAAGGTGTCGTCGGCTTTCTACTTGCGATTTCGCTTGTCCTCTCTAGGTGGTACATATCCCGCAACCATAAAGTTGACAATGTTTGCATACCATGGATTGAGTCAGAGCACCTTTAGTAGCATGTCGTCGCGCATGTAGTCATTGATCGGTGGTTCCTGCATATTAGTGACACGCATACGCGACAAATGATCCAAGCAACGGTATTCTCTACTCTCTTTTTATCTTTTATTTCTAGATCGAATTCTTGGAGTAAAAGAATCCGGCGAATCAACGAGGGTTTCGCATCTTTCTTAGTGAGCGATACTTAAGTGCGGCGTGGTCGGTATAAGCGATTATCTTTGCACCCACTAAGTAAGAGCGAAATTTCTCGATAGCGAAGACTACCGCAAGGAGCTCTTTTACGTGGTGGCGTAGTTAAATTTGGGCTCTGTTAGAGTCTTGCTAGCATATGCGATTGCATGCTTCTTTTTGTCCTTGGTTTGGCCTAAGACCGCACCAGCGGCATAGTCGCTAGCATCGCACATGATTTCAAAAGGCAGCGACCAATCGGGGGTTGGATGATCGGAGCCGAGATGAGTGCTTTCTTAAGGGTTTGAAAGCGTGCATGCACTCATCTGTGAAGTCGAAAGGTGCGTCTTTGGCTAGCAGGTTCGTAAGGGGTCTCGAGATTTGTGAAAAATCTTTTATGAACCTCCTATAGAATCTGCATGACCTAAGAAACTGCGGATCCCTTTAACATTCAGGGGGAGGTAGCTTTTCGATAACATCTATCTTAGCTTTGTCCACCTCAATCCCCCTCTTGGACACTAGGTGTCCAAGAACAATGCCTTCTCGGACCATAAAGTGGCACTTTTCCCAATTTAGTACCAGGTCCTTTTCTTGGCATCACTGCAAGACCTTGTCTAAATTCTTGGGCGACTTTCGAAAGTCTTACCATAGGCGAGAAATCATCCATGAAGACCTCCATGATCTCTTCAATCATGTGCGAGAAAATAGACATCATACAACCATTGAAAGGAAGCGGGTGCATTACACGGCCAAATGACATTCTACGGTAGGCATAGGTTCCGTATGGGCATGTGAAGGTGGTCTTGCTCTGGTCATTAGGGTGGATCGGGATCTGGTGGTACCCAGAATACCCGTCAAGGAAACAGAAGAAAGAATGTTTCGCTAACCGTTCCAACATCTCATCAATGAATGGAAGTGGGAAGTGATCTTTCTTAGTTGCCTTGTTAAGTTTTCTATAGTCAATGCACATTCTCCACCCTATGACTTGTCTTTGCGGAATGAGCTCGTTCTTAGAGTTCTCAACGACCGTCATTCCTCTCTTTTTAGGGACCACCTGGACCGGGCTGATAAATTATCCCGGTGTGAAGAAGTTTGAGAACTTCCTTCTTCACGACTTCACGCATTGCGTTATTGAGCCTTCTCTGTGGTTCGCGTGATGGGGTACTGGAAGGGTCAATAGGTATGCGATGTGTGTAGAGTGTTGGGCTTACCCCTTTTAGATCTTGTAAGGAATACCCAAAGACCGATCTATGTTTCTCTAAAACGGCTATGAGTTGGGTCGTCTCCTGGTCACTAAGTTTATCACTAATGATAACCGGAGTTTGTGTGTCACCATTTAGGAAGACATAGCGTAGGCCAGGGGGTAGGGGTTTAAGCTCAACTAGAGGCCGAGTCAGCTCTTCCTCTTGGGGAAGTTCTATGGTTTCCCCTGAGTCGTCCTCTTCTTCTATGAAGAATTGGGCATCAAGTTCTAGGTCTGTCTCAGGGTTTTCATAGATCATGACTCCCTTGACCTCCTCGGGCGTGTCATACTCATGGAGGGAGTCCGTTACCGAGTTTTTGGCTCGAGTAAGCGGTATGGACAATGATTTTCCTCCCAGTTTGACATCTAAATCCCGGATTGTGGTAGATCAAGAATCTTTTCCAAGGGATGCCCGATTAGGATGTCAAAATCTTGGATATCAAAAATATGAAAATCCAAAGAAAGTTTGACATTCCTATGAAGAAGAATCGGTCGTGTATAACCTCACGGCATTTTATGGTGGTTCGGGCGCTATGCGCAAAGTCCGTCTTTTGTGTGGGTTCTAGGTGCTTCCTTGTCACATTCTTTGTGCAAAGGATTTGGACATGATGTTTATGCCCACAGCAGGATTATACATGACCTCCACTATGTCCCCTTGATATTTGCAATAGATAGGCATAGAGGGATGGTTCAATCGAATTTCTTCGAAAGAGAGCCCTTCCTCCGGTAGCCATTCCGTACTCATGATAGCGGTTAGCTCCTTAATAGACTCCTAGAGAAAGAGTTTGTCTAGGGGTGGTTCGGGAACCCAAGCGGGACAGTGTGGTTTCTTCCATTGTTCGTAAATCGAGGTATTATCGAATTGTTTAGTAGGGTCTTCCTCCAAAAAAGCGGGAGATCCGACCATGCGGTCTCCTTTGGTTACGGTTCGGGGCAAGGGTCTCTCTAAAGATGTTTCAGGTTCGGCGATAGCCGAAGAGACTTCCTCTTGTTTCTGCTTGGGTTCTACTCGGATGGGTTCTAGCGGAGGAGTATTCTCAAGAATATGGTTTAGGAGAGCTTCTCCCTCCGCTGTGGTTTTATGTGCGAACGACCCTCCGGCAGCTAAATCAAGCAGTAGTGCATTTGCTCTATCCAAACCTAGCCAAAAGTGTTGTAACAACACATGGTTTGGGATGGATAGATCTGGGCCGGATCTGGTAAGAATGGTAAAACGGTCCCAGGCTGCACCTATGGTTTTACCCTCTTTTTGTTGGAAATTGAGTATCTCTTGTTGTAGGGCCGCGATTCTGGATAAAGGATAGAACGCGAGGCAAAACCTATGTCGCAATTCTTCCCAGTCTCCATTTACCAACCCTACATTGTGGGCGTACCATTGAGTCGCCCTCTCTGTGAGAGAGAACGGAAACAACTTCCACCTCAACGTGTCATGTGTCATGCCCGCAATAGTCAGGCATCCACAGAGCTGCTCAAACTCCCTTAGGTGATGGTATGGGTTTTCATATTCCGAGCCTGAAAAGGCTCGGGCCTGAACCATGGCTATGAAGCCAGGGCGGAGCTCATAATCGGAAGTTGTGATTGGCTTCGTAGATCGGAGTGGTTCTACGAGCTCGCCCTTAGGAGCGGATAGGATTTGAATGGTGGGTTGCTCCATGGGTAAGGAACTGTTTTTGGTTTTTTGTTTTATAGGAGATAATCTAGACACACAAGTCGACTAGGTCCAAAATACAACTACGACAATCGTCCCGACAGCGGTGCGTAAATGCTTGTTGGTGTTTCTTAGCGAAAAGCAACAAAGTCCGCAAGTGCACGGGAAATACCGTTGTAGCACTTCACCCGGTGCTAAACAGTGGTATCGTATAATTCGCAAGGGACGGTTGAGTTGAGGGCTTTTACGGGCTGTGTCTACCCAAGGCAAGGTTAGGTTCTACGAGTAATGAGGTATCTCTATGGGCTTAGATTTCGAGGGCGGGGATTTCTCGCGTTGTTATCTCCTTACTTTGGGCACGCAGGCCCTCGCCCAAAGGCGAGTCCCGGCAATTAGCTCTCGTCACACCCAAACGTGGAGGGATTACAAGGGACGGACAAGGCTATCACAACCCCGCCGCCTACCCTCACGACCGTGGGATGCTTCGCAAAAGGTAGGTGAACGCTAGCCCAAACACCACGTTTGCACTATTGGTCACGTTCTTGATGTTGGCCAAGGTTCCCGGTCAAAGAGTTCCTTCACCAAGAACTAACGCTCTTATGAGACAATCTACCGATCCCGTAAGACTATAACAATTTAAGATAATATGCTCGGAAAAGACAATAAGCCGAAAGATAATCACAAGCTTGCTCACCAAATTGTAAGAAGCTCGTAGAGGTACAAGCGTCGTGGTGCCGACAAGTCCCAAGCACTCCGACCTCCTAGGAACCGCGGATCACCGAAGCTACTCCGACAACTTCGAGTAGAAGGAGCAAAGTTTCCTTCTAGCTTTTCCCTCCTCACTCTCTAGAATTAGAAGATATATAAGAAGACTAAACTACTTCTCTTGCTCAAGTGTGCTAAATTCTCCTTGGAATGGTTGTTGGTAGAAAGGTAGGAGCCTTCCTTTTATAGCTTGAGTAGAGGGGGTCCTTGGAAAATTGCCTCCACCACCATAATGTCCAAACCGACCAAGAATAGGCGGTTTGGAGGTTCATACACACGGTCCACGGCGCCACCGTCATTCTTTTGAGTAATTGAACCGCCACGCACCGGCCCGGCCCCACTGTCCAAGATATGGGTGTGGGGCGCACCCTGTGGTGCGGGCGCACCCTGGCCGGCCTTGTCTCGGCCCAACTTTGATGTGTTGTTATGTTTCATTGTCTTGGGCCTGGTTTTGACATGGAGAGCCTGAGTTTGTGGCCTGGCCGAGGTAAGTTGGGTTGGTCTTGCCATTTGTCACTTTTGGGCTTTTTCTATTTATTGATTTATTGTTCTTTTTCCTTGTATTTTGGCCCAAAGTGCACATGTCTTGTCTTGTACCTGCAAGAACCAAATATACACCAAAACTATGGAATTTGTTAATTTATAAACCCTATCTCTAGGTGGTTTTGGTGTATGTTGACGGTGTTTGATATGTAGTTAGTTACCGTCAACATTTATTAAGTGCTAAAAGAATATTAAGGTTCCGCAAGCGCACAGAATACCATTGTAGCTTTTCCCTAGGAGAGTATTCTAGAGTATCGTATCCACAGGGAAGCTTTGGCTAAAGAATCTAATAAGTCACAATCATGCATCTACTAACTTAGCAAACCACTAGACTAAAGTGGGGGAGGTAAACAATATGATACGAGTTATGGACAAAACCACACAAGAGAATTCCATGGTAAATGTATAGCTAGCAAGTTGAGAGGATAGCGGGAGAGATCAAGGTTCCTATGTACTTCTCTATTACTTAGGTTCTATGATAGCAATTATACTAATGCACTTTGGAGCAACAGATCCTTTCCAACTCTCGAGAAAGACTGGGAAGAAGGTAGTTGGGAGAAGGCTGCCAAAAGCTCTACGAAACACCAACCCGAACGTGGTGGATTACATCAGCCTGACAGGGTTGTCACCCTTGGGGCTACCACAACTAACCGTGGGATTGGGCGCAACCTCAGGTAACCTATAGCCTAGACACTAAGTCTATACTATTGATTACAACTCTAGCTACCGCGAATAACTAGAGCCCTCAATACGAGCGGAGATCCCATGCAATAGCATACAACTATACTTAACCAAATATATGAAAGTCATGGAAGTAAATAGAGAAGATAAATATATGAATCATAAGTCTTACAAAGAAAGGATACAAGACATACCAAACTCAATAGACATCTCCAGAACCAGAGCGCAGCTCCACTCTCCCTAACTCTATAGTTACTAATCTATTACATTGAAGAGTCTAGCCCTAATTCTCTGGTGGAGAGGTTGTCCTCACATTGGGACACATCAATGACCAATAGGTCAATAGAAATGAGTGGAATGAATTAGGGTTTCACCCTGGGGTTAGGGGGTCTGCTTATATAGCCCTTGGTGATGAACAGGGTCCCTTGGATCAAACCGACCTTGAACAACAATATAGATGCAACCTCAATGTCGGTGGTAAACCGCCATAGAAAGATGAGGCTGATTGGTGGAAATACCCTGGCGATCGCCAGGACTCTGTGTCACAACGACTTCTCCTTCCTCCTGGTGTCTTTTGGTGTCTTTTAGAATGTTTTAGTCCACTTTTCGGATTGAGTTGCCTTACGGTCAAGTCTTGTCATCGTATGGGATGCAAACTCTTTGGGCTTTTCACTACTCTGCTTGCTTTTTATACATTTAAGTCCTGTAAAGATATAAAACACCAAAGCTCATGGAACTATGTTAGTCAAGCCCCTAGTCTATGTGATTATTCATTTTATGCCCTTATTTCATGTTTAGTTGACTAATAATATTATCCTATAATAGGTGTCAGCAAGCACTACGCCTCTAAGGATAGAAACGGCGTAGTTGTTCGATGTTCCAAGCATTGGAGTACACCTCGCCCTTCTCATTCTTGAGTTTGTATGTTCCTGGCTCGAGTACTTCGGCGGTGAAGTATGGCCCTTCCCAGGGAGGAGTCAGCTTGTGGCGCCCTCGGCTATCCCACTTCAGCTTTAGCATGGGGTCATCGACTTGGAAGCCTCGGGGTTTCTTTCTTCGCGCATGATATCGCCGAAGTGATTCACGGTAGCGTCTTTGAGTGGATCAGTGCTATGTCTCTTGCTTCCTCCACTTGGTCCAAGGAGTCCTCTCTTGCCTCATGATTGCCTTGTTCGGTATAAGCTTGAAGCCTCGGGGATCCGTACTCTATGTCCGAGGGTAAGATGGCCTCGGAACCATAGACTAAGAAGAAGGGCGTGAATCCCGTGGCTCTGCTCTTGGTCGTTCTTAGGCTCCAAAGTACCGAGGGCAGCTCCTGGTACCACTTCCTTCCATACTAATTGAGCTTGTTGAAGATCCTTGGCTTGAGGCCTTGCAAGATCATGCCATTGCTCGCTCTACTTGGTCGTTGGTCTTGGTGCTTGTATTTGCGGTTGTATCCACTCTAATGTTGTAGTCATCGTAGAAGTCCAGGAACTTCTTCCCAACGAAATTGGTCCCATTATCCGTTATGATGGAGTTGGGGACACCAAATCGTGAGATGATGTCGTCAAAGAGCTTTACTGTTTCTTCTGTCCAAGGGGTGACGACGGGTCGGGCCTCAATCCACTTGGAAAACTTGTCGATTGCCACCAGTACGTGGGTGTAGCCCCCGGGCGCTTTCTTGAGTGGTCCAATCATGTCCAGACCCCATACCGCGAAGGGCAGGTGATTGGGATAGTTTGCAGTGCTTGCGCGGGGAGATGAGTCTTGCGCGCATAGTACTGGCAGCCTTTGCAGGTCCAAACTATGTGTCTTGCATCTCGGACTGCCGTCGGCCAATAGAAGCCTTGCCTGAACACCTTTCCCACTAACGTCTGGGGGGTTGCATGGTGCCCACATTCTCCCTCGTGGGTGTCCACCAGGAGTTCCTTCCTTCTTCTCGGGAGATGCACCGCTGATATATCCCCAAGGCCCCTCTCTTGTATAGCTCTTTGTCATTGTCAATCAGCATGAATGACTTGGCACACCGGGCTATCTGCATTGCTTCGGTTGGATCTTTGGGTAGCTCCTCTCGGATGAGGTAGTCCAAATAGTGGAACTCACCGGTCTTGCGACTCTTCATCAATTTGCATAGCCGGGGTGTGGGCTGACTTGCGGCCGAGAGTCTTGACCCCAGGGTTCTCCATTAGCCCCGAGAGGGTCACATTAGCCCCCAGGGGGTCTCGGGATTTGGTACTTGGCCGATGGCTCGTAGAGGTCTCGGGTCAAGATGTTCGATGGTACGGCCGCCTTGGTTGCGCAATCCTTGCAAGCTCGTCCGCGGCCGTTATATCTCCTCGAGGTGTGTCGGTGCTCGAGGCCGTGGAATTTGTCTTCTAGCTTGCTCACTTCTGGCGGTATGCCTCCATCTTCAGGTCGTGGCAGGCCAAGGCCTTCATCACTTGATCAACACGAGCAACGAGTCACCCCTTGTCTCAAGCGTCGGATCCGAGGTCGACTGCGATGCTTAGGCCGTTGACTAGCGCGCCGTGATGCGCTACATTGTTGGAGGCTTGGAAGTGCGGCTGATCGTAGCGGATGTGAACCCCGAGGGGGAGAAATGAAAAGCAGGCCAGTGCTCCCATCTTCATGAGAGACCGAGTCAAAGAACATCGTCCAAAGACTCAGCCTGAATTGGTCTTTGAGGGGGCCGGGTATCTGTCCTATCGGCGACAAAGTCAAAGAAGAACTTGAGATTTGATGGCTTTCCAAGGGGAGTATGTCAAGGTTTCGCCCACGAGCTCCACCGCCCACTTGGCTACCCTTCCTGTGGCCTCCTTGTTCTGGATGATCTCCCCGAGGGGGAATGCCGACACTACTATGACAGGATGTGCCAGGAAGTAGTGCCGCAACTTCCTTTGAGCCAGTACCACGGCGTACAACAACTTCTGCATCTGAGGGTACCTCGTCTTAGTTTCGGATAACACCTCGCCGATGAAGTAGGCGATCTTTTGGTAAAGGCGTGCCCCTCTTCTTGGCCTTTCGACTACTATGGCTGCGTGACCACACGAGTGGTGGCGGCTACATAGAGGAGTAGGCGCTCTCAGGGATTTGGTGGTACCGATCTTGGTGCGTTTGTGAGGACCCTCTTCAAGTTGCCGAGGGCTTCCTCCGTCTCGGGGGTCCGGGTGAACCGCTCGATTTCTTTAGAAGTCGATAGAGCGGCGACCCTTTTCTCCTAGGCTGAGAGATGAGCCAAATTTGAGGGATGCGGACACCCCATTAGCTTTTGGACTCCTTTGAGGATGGTGATCGGCCCCATGTTTGTGACCGTCGAGACCTTGGTCGGGTTAGCCTCAATGCCTCGCTGAGAGACAATGAATCCGAGGAGCATCCCACGGGGGACCCCGAACACACATTTCTCCGGGTTCAGTTTGAACCCTTTCTTGTTCAGGCACTCAAACATTGCCGTCAAATCTCCTACCAAGTCTGACGTCTTCTTGGACTTTACCACGATGTCGTCTACATAGGCTTTGACTATTTCCCCTACGAGTTTGCCGAACACGTGTTGCATGCATCGTTGGTAAGTCGCTCCGGCGTTCCTCAGCCCAAAGGGCATGGTGAGGTAGCAGTACATCTCGAAGGGTTTGATGAAGGAAGTCACGAGTTGATCGGACTCTTTCATTTTTATTTGATGGTATCCGGAGTACGCATCAAGGAAGGACAAAGTTTCGCATCCCGCTGTGGAATCAACAATTTGATCGATTCGAGGCAAAGGAAAAGGAACCTTAGGACATGCTTTATTAAGACTAGTGTAGTCAACGCACATCCTCCATTTCCCATTCTTTTTCTCTACCAATACAGGTTTGCTAGCCACTATGGGTGGAACACCTCCTTGATGAACCCGGACGCCATTAGCTTCTGGATCTCCTCCCCAATGATCTTGCGCTTGGCATCATTGAATCGTCGTAGCCGCTGCATCACAGGCTTGGAGCCGGCTCGGATGTCTAGGGAGTGCTTTCGGCGACATCCCTCGGTATGCCTGGCATGTCAGGGACTCCGCAAACGTCTTTGGCGTTCGCGTGAAGAAAGTCAACGAGCACTGCTTCCTATTTTGGATCGAGATCTGAGCTGATGGTCAGCAGCTTCTCGCCTGGGCGCTTGGGGTCAAGCGAAATGGTCTTCGTTGCCTTGGAGGGCTCAAAGCTACCGGTGTGGCGCTTGGCCTCTGGCTCGCCGCACATCTTGTTGAAGCTTTTGGAGACGTCGGCGACGAGAGTCTCAACCAATACAAGGGCCTCGGCGTACTCAATGCTCTCGACATCACATTCGTACGCATGGCGGTACATCGGGCCTGTGGTGATGACTTCTTTTGGCCCCAACATCTTCAGCTTGAGGTAGGTGTAGTTTGGAACAGCCATGAACTTAGCGTAGCACGGCTGGCCGAGCACCGCATGGTAGATCCCTTGGAACCCGAGGACCTCAAAGGTCAAAGTCTCCCTACGAAAATTCGAAGGTGTGCCGAAACACACTGGTAGGTCAATCTGCCCGAGGGGCTTCACCTGCTTTCCGGGGACAATATCGTTAAAGGCTGCCCCCCTCGGCGGATCTTGGATTTGTCAACCTTGAGTAGATCAAGGGTCTCCTCGTATATGAGGTTGAGGCTACTTCCTCCGTCCATGAGGACCTTGGTCGACCTTGTGTTGCCAATGATTTGGATCCACCACCAATGGGTAAGCCCTCGGGCTCGGGATGTGGTGAGGATGGTCCGTCGATCGAGCGTGATGGCTTGATCCGACCACTTGTGGAGCTTGGGGGTCATTTGGTTCCACCAAAAAGACTTCCCGACTCTCCTTCTTCCTCTGCCGAGGGGTCATGTTGCTTGTCTTTCCTCCAAAGATCATGAAGCGACCATCAATCTTTGGAAACCGGCGTCATCCCCGGCCTCTCCCTTGGGTTCCTTCTTTTCTTCTTCTTCCTCGGGGATAGCCCCGAGTTTGTTGAAGTTCTTGCGAAGGGTCTTGCATTCCTCGAGGGTATGTTTGACGGGAAATTTGTGGTTGGTGCACAGCTTCTTGAGCATGTCATCGAACGTCCCGGGGGTGCCCGAGCCCCCTTTCGGTCGACGGCAGCGACGAGATCTTCCTCGGCGTCATTGAGGGTCAGGCCCTTGCCCCGCCAGTTTTTGTTCTTCTTTTTCTTGGCGTCCGGGGGGTTGGACCCCTCGGCCTCGTCCTCCTTTCGCTTTCCCTTGTTGGAGACCTGTTCGAAGACGGCCCCGACGGCCTCCTCGCCGCTGGTGAACTTGGTTGTGATGTCCATCAGCTCGTTGGCCTCAGTCGGGGTTCGGCGCCCCAACTTGCTGACGAGTTCCCGACAGGTGGTGCCAGCCAAGAAGGCCCCGATGATGTCGGAGTCTGTCATGTTCGGGAGCTCGTTCCATTGCTTGGAGAAGCGTCAGATGCACGCACGCAAGGATTCTCCAGACTTCTGTCGGCAGTTCCTGAGGTCCCAGGAGTTCCCGGGGCGTAGATATGTGCCCTGGAAGTTTCCCTTGAACACCCTCACCAGGTCATCCCAGCCTGCGATCTAATTGGGTGGCAGATGTTCGAGCCACGCCCGGGCCGACTCGGACAGGTAGAGCGGCAGGTTGCGGATGATGACCTTGTCGTCGATACAAACCGACAAGCCGGCCCGTGTCGTCTAACCGGACACGGGGCCATGTCTCACCGGAGTATTTCTTCATGTGGTTTGGAGGTCGAAAACGTGACGGGAGTGGAGCCCTCCTGATTTCTCGGGTGAAGGCTTGCGGCCTGGGGGTTGGGGGAGAACGGCCTCGCTTCGTCACGGTACCCTCGACGTTCAATTTCCTCCCCGAGATCGGGGCCCGACGGTCGTCCCCCGGCCGGCTTGGGGCGGTTTTCCTCAAGGCGCTCCCAAAGCGTCGGTTGGCGCGATTGTCAATCGGCGCTCCCCGATGGGACGCCGCCGGGTGGTTGGCTTTGCTTGGGCTTGGTGGAGGCTTGCACGCTACGGGTTGACTCTCGATGTCTTGAAGTTGCGTAGTTCCCGAAGGCCGAGCTCTCGGCCCGCCGGACTGGCTGCCCCTGTAAAGGAGCTCTTTGAGCCCATCTCTGACCCTTCTGCCCTCGGTTGTTGAGGGCTCGGGCATTTCTCGGACTAGAATCGCAGCGGCGGCTACGTTGAGACTCGCGCGGTTGAAAGGAGCCGGCACCCTCGGGGGAAGTGAACCATTCCCAGTGTTGGCTCGGCCACTTTCGGGGCATGGGTATTTGTTGACACCTATTATAGCATAATATTAATAGTCAACTAAACATAAAATAAGGGCATAAAATGAATATCAACATAGACTATGGGTTTTACTAACATAATTCCACGAGCTTTGGTGATTTATATCTTTACAGGGACTTAACAGATAATTGCAGACAAGAACGGTGAGAAATCTAAGAGTTTACATCCCATACGATGACAAGACTTCACCGTGAAGTAACTCAACCCAAAATGTTGACTAAAACACTCTAAAAGATACTAGAAGACACCAGAAAGAAGGGAGACACGAATTGGCCACAAGACCCTGGCGGCCGCTAGGGCCAATCACGGCGGCCGCCAGGCTAAGTCCACCAATCAGGTTCATATTTTTATGTCGGTTTGTAACCGACCTTGAGGTTGTATCTACACCGTTGCCAAGGTCGGTTTGATCCAAGGGCTATCGTTCATCGCCAAGGCCTATATAAGAAGACCCCCTAACCTCAGGGTGAAACCCTAATTTAATTCTAATTCATTCTATTCATTATCTCTCAGTTCTAGAGGTGTCCCAATGTAATGATCACCTCTCTCTCAGGATTAGTGAATTAGAAGTAGATTAGAAGTAGATTAGCCATGTAATTAAAAGTAGATTAGCTATGTAATTAGAAGTAGATTAGATCTAGATTAGATCTAATCAAGAGTAAAGGAGAGTGGAGTTATGCTCCAGTTCTGGAGATGTCTCAGAGTTTGGTATGTCTTATATCCTTTCTTTGTAAGACTTATAATTCATATATTTATCTTCTCTATTTACTTCCATATCTTTCATATATGGTTAGTATAGTTGTTATACTATTGCATGGGATCTCCGCTCGTATTGAGGGCTCTAGTTATTCATGGTAGCTAGAGTAGTAATCGATAGTATAGACATGGTGTCTAGGCTATAGATTACACGAGATTGCACCCAACCCCACGGATAGTTTGTGGTAGCCCGGTGGTGACAGCCACGATGGCCGATGTATTCCACCACGTTTGGGTTGGTGTTTGTAGGACCGTGGTCGGAGCTCCCTAGCCCCCTTCTCATCTCTTTACGTGGCTAGTGTTACGATGTCCAGAAGTGTTATGGTGTGATTGCTATCGTAGAACCTAAGTAATAGAGAAGTACAAAGGAACCTTGATCTCTCCCTTTCACCTCTTGATTAGTTTAGTTATTCTTTTATAATCTTATAGGTATGTTATTATTTTATGCTTTGTTATTTACTTACCCTTTATCAACTACCTCCTCACTTTAGTCTAGTGGTTTGCTAAGTTAGTGGATACATGATTGTGACTTATTAGAATTCTTTAGCCAAAGCTTCCCTGTGGATACGATACTCTAGAATACTCATCCTAAGGAAAAGCTACAATGGTAGGTGTTCTGTGCGCTTGTAGAATCCTTCATATTCTTTTAGCACTTAACAAATGCCAACAAGGCGCTCACTGGTTCCTTTCCCGTTGCGCTCGTTCACGGTGGATGGTTTTCTCCAACCGTCGCATACCCACGACTTCGGCTTGGAGTCGTGCTTCAATGTCTTGTAGTTGTGTGCCCGCCGGGGGGGACCGCAACGGGACGCGTGTGCGGATGGATCTTGGCGCCGAGAGGGGCGCGTCGTCGGGCGGCAGTTCAGCGTCGTTGCTACTTTCTTCGGCATCCGAGAGATGTCCATCCACGAGCTCAACGTTATAGCATTCCCGAGTGGGATCATAATAATCACTATCAAGGGGATCAAGATCGGGATCACCAAAAGAGTACACGGCGCTAGAACATAACCCTAGACTAGCATGCTGGCCATGGATCTCCGGAAGTAGGCGCCGATCGCCCCGGCCGGGAGGCTCCACCGGTCCGCGGGGAGCGGATCATCCCAATTTGGGCTAGTCGCATTGGGGTAGTGGGCGCGTCGTGTCGCCGCCATCCATTCCGGCTCCCCTGGTACAACAGATCCTGGGACTTCCTGGTCGTCGCCATGAAGCGCTGGTGCAGCCGCCGCAGGCTTGAGGTCCTCCTGGCCGTCGCCGCCGCGGGTCGCCCGTCCACCCCGCTTGGGTCACGGACTCGAAGGCGTCTTGGTCGCCGACGCCGGGGGTCAGCCGCGACCGCCGCTCGTGCCGCGAGCCTAGAGGCCTCTTGTTCTTCATCGGAGGTGACAAACACCGGGAAGAGGTCGTAGAAGAAGTTGTGCCTTGCGCGTCGGCGGGGGACGCGTCTTCTTCTTCATGCGGTAGCCGTGGTGGCGGTGCGCCGCTCCGAAGAGAGGGAGAAGTTGCTCGCCGACTTCGGTCGGGAGCGGGATCGCCGGGTAGTCGCGGCCAAGCGCCACGCAGGCGAAGGTCGACGAACGCAGGCGGCGGCCCCCCGGCGGAGCTCGTGCTCCGGCGGCGGGGTGGGAAGGAAGGAGAAACCGCCATCTAGGTCACTAGGATGCGGTTTACGCCTGGCGCCCTACCCGGGCGCGCCAAGCGTCGGTGTTTTGAGAACGGGATATCCCAAGGACCGGCAATAAAATTTATAGGTTGTGCGCTCCTCACCAGATGGCGTGTGCGAGATAGAGACGAAGAGTTTATCCTGGTTCAGGCCATGGGGCCCTACGTCCAGCAGTTGCGACTTCTCGTATTACCTCGCACCAATGTGCACGGGGAACCAACGCGGTTACAAGCGGATTTGGGGGTGAAGGAGAGCTTCAACCCCGGGATTTGAGATGGCTAAGTGTGAATGCCTAAAGAGTCGGTCCGTCTTCCTGTGTCATTACTCCCCCTTTTATAGTACAAAGGAGAGATAATGTGTACAATACGTGTCATGTACATGTGCTAAGGTGTCTACTATCCGTGCCTTCAAGTGGATGCATGCCCGAGGGGGCTCGGGTTTCTGGTTGGAGCGTTGGCACGTGGGACGCGTCGTCCTGGTCGTCGTCGGGATGCGTGTCCTTCGGCCGGAAGAGGAGCACTAGGAGCCCGAGGGGGTCCCCGGATCCCCGGCGGATGGACTTCTCTTGGTAGTGCGCGGTTGCGGCGTGTCAAGACCACGAGGGCCTCGAGTGCGTGGCGAGGAGGTGGAGCATTTGGCGGATGAACAAAGGCGATCATGGTTTCCGTGCGAGGTGGCGTGTTAAGTAACCGCTCTCTTTACGCCCCATCAACGGGGACGCGAGGAGATAACGGAGCGGCGACCGACCACGACAATCGATTGCCCATCAGCGTGGCATGTGAAGCGAGAGGCATTTAATGCGGCTGCCCCCCCACTACTCGTCCGACGTTTCCAAGGTGCGCCCGGGGCCGTTTTCCCTCGGGAGAGACGAAGATGTTGTACCCCGAGGCTCCTGCCCTCGGGCGAGACGGAGGTTGTGCGCCCGGGACCTCTGGCCCTCGGGCGAGGCAAAGATCGTGTCCCGGGGGTCTCCTGTCCTCGGGCAAGGGATGAGCCGTGGTGTGAGTTGGTTTGTTTAAGTAAGAACCCCTCGGGGGAGGTTGGAATGGGCCGTGTGGCGTCTAGTTTCTCCAGCCCGGCATAGTGGTCACCTTTGGTTCTTCTTCTCCACGCTCTTGATGACTCCAACAAAGACCGTATTGAGCTAGCTCTATGTTTCCACTGGACCATTGTGTGGGCAAAACTATGGGTTATCGGCCCAAAGATACGGTTAGGTGTGTTGAGCCCATTAGTCGAGCCCTTGTGGACGGGCTGTCATGGGCCGATTAGTGGGCCGAAAGACGATATGTTTATTGATTCCTGCAAGCTTGTAGATTAGGTGGCTAGTGGTTTATTCTTCCCTTCCTACCGGCTTGCGGCTGGGGACGTGATCGTGGCCATTTGGCCCGGTGTTGATCTTGGGCCGGATCCCTTCTAGGGTCCGTGGGTGGTTCCTTCTTGGACTAGAAATATTCGTGGGGCGATTATTTTCGCCCCCCAACAAGGAGAGAGAAGAGAAAAGTTTCACCCATGGTAAAACCATCGTTGTTTCCATATGTTAGAAACAATGTGAAATTCCCGTTGAGAAAAAAAAAAAAATAGTGTTTCACTATAAAACTATACAATAAAATTGTGCAATGTGAGAAAGACCATGGGGTCTATGAACCTATAAAACTATACATTAATTAAGAGAAACATTTATTTTATACCAAAAGTTTTACATTTTAGAAATGCATCACGGAGTCTTGCTCAAAAGGCTCTTGCTGTGTCGGTTTTTGATTTCCGAGACCCTTCACCCGATCCGAACCGCCATCTTAGGCAATTCGGCGGCACCATGATCTTGATTTCCCGCTCGCTCTAAAAAAAAATTGGGCATTGAAAATCTTTATTTAATTGGTGACCCAACAAATCCCGAAATCTCTCGCATCAAGACAATCCAACATTGCTTCATTTCGAATCTGAGAGCCTCGACGACTAGCTTCATCGCTTCCACCGTCGTTGTCCGTCAGTTTGATGGCCGCATCACCGGAGGAACGTCCTCTTCGGCGGGGAGGATCGACGTGCTGGAGCCGCAGCCGCTGGAGGTCATAGCGCCTGAGGTCAAGGCCAAGAAGCGCAACCCGGCGCCCGGAGTCCGGGTTGTTGGTCGCCGGATCTACGATCCAGAGAATGGCAAGACCTGCCACCAGGTGAGCTAATCTGCCCGTCCTTCTTGTTCCCCTGCTTCTGATTTACGAGGTACCTAGATTTAACTCGTTTCGCTCCTCTGTTCTCTGTAGTGCCGTCAGAAGACAACGGACTTCGCAGCGGCGTGCAAGCAACTCAAGAAGAAGGGTCCGTGCCCAATCAAGTACTGCCGCAAGTGCCTCCTTAACAGGTAAATAGCCATCCTCAATTTCTTCCCAGCAGGTGCGATTCCTTTCTCAGCTTTAGGCTGGTCTGGTTTCCTTAGGTATGGCGAGAGTGCCGAGGAGGCGGCCAGCAAGGAGGACTGGATCTGCCCTAAGTGCAGGGGCATCTGTAACTGCAGCTTTTGTAGGTGAGCCGTGCATAGATGATTTGGGGTGCTGGTGCTCAGTTCAGTTGTCATGGTGCCTTGTTTAGATGTCAGAAAAATTTGCAAAAAACACTGTTGGAACTCCTATAGCACACGGTGAAGAAGACGTTTTGTTTGTTTGTGGTAATATTATCCTACCATGGGGTAACTAGGCTCAAAAAAGAGATGCCTCGTAATGTACATCTAAAACTGTGTAATTAGTTATGTTTTTTATCTACATTTCAAATCTTCTTTCGAACATATGTCTTTTTGGTGTATTTAATGTGATGTGATGGAGAAAAGAATGGAAAAACTTGTAAGTTGGGTTAGAAATTTTAAGTTGGGTTAGAAATTTTAGCCATCTAAACAAGGCCATCGATCTTCTTATTTGTTTTGTGGGTGTTTGACCAGAAAGAAGAAAGGCGAGATGCCAACTGGGATAATGGCCCACATTGCCAAGGCTTCTGGGTGCACCTCTGTCCATGATCTCCTTGAAAAGGGGTCAGATGTGGTGGCTGCTGCGCAAGTGATACTCAAGGTAAATGGTAGTGACAAGGTATTGCTCTTTTACTTTCTAATTCTATGTTGTTCCTTGCAATAATACTTTCTTGTTGATATGCTTTACTGACACACTGTTACAAACATGCAGCAGGGCACAAAGAGATCCCAAGGGACAGATGCTGCTAATGAGGTGGCCACTGAAAAGGATGTAAATATATGCATTGATCTCAATACAGTTCCAGCTGATGAAGGGGATGAAAATATAGGTGTTGATCCCAATTCACTTCCTTCTGTTCATATCAAGAAAAGGCAGAAGCTCAAGCACAGGGAAACGAAGGATCCTGCTGATGAAACGTCACTTGGTGGAGCCAATAGTGAGCTATTGCAGATGGATGAAAACCCTGATTCACTCAATAGTAACACTGTGGTACCCAGGGGTACCCCAGTCACAAACATTGCAGGTGCACAGCTTGATGATGAGGATATTGGGGCTGCAATTCAGTTTCTAGAATTCTGCCGTGCATTTACAGAGGTAGTCAAAGGCAAGAAAGAATGAGTTTAATTTTATAAATATAATGGTGCATGCCTTGTTTTGTTAACACCTTGATTATGTGTTCGGATATCTGAGAATTTGACTATTGGCATGATTTTGCATCTTATGGACTCTAGCTGCTTACGTAAGTTTGGGTTTTGATGCCAAGTGGAATCATAATTAAAATTAGAGTTTGCAAGTTTGGAATCCCAGCCAGGAAATGAGAGCTACTTGGGGGTGTTGGACTGAGGCATCTAGAACCTGTTTGTGGGGATGCAAACCATCAAGGGAAAGGGATGTTTGGATTGGTGTGTGATTATGGAGCCTGTGGGTGGTGAGGCAAGATGTGAGAAATATGAGCTTTTCTTGAACTTACTGCTGATCTTCAGGAAATAGGGGCAGACGCACTGGTAGCGCAGTGGTTGAGCACTTGAGGTGCGGAGGTCCCCATGAGGATTCGATCCCTTGTGCTGCATGGTTATGTGCCCACCTCCCTGGTTGAAACAGTGCAGATGGTTCAGTAGCTGCCAAAGAAGTCAACGGGACGTCTCTGCCCTTGATCAAGTTTTTTTTAAGAAAATAGGAGGTCCTGCAGCTGGTCTAGCAACCGACCATTTTGTTTTGTTGCATGGAAACCTTGATTACATGACACTGAAAGTCTGAATTTAGTTTTGAGTAGCTCACGCATAGCTTGTTGAAGTTCAGTTGTTACTTAAGGTGACTGTGCTTATTAGTCTTAAGTTGTGTCCATAAGTGCGCAGCTCTATTCATGGTTTACATGAATCAAACAGAGTGGAGATGGGTATTCTAGGTTAATGGGCACTCTCCCCAAGGGAGTGTGCCTCCAGGCACTTGCCCAACCTGGATGGAACCTGCACATATCTTGAAGTTCTAGAAAGTGCCAATAATTTACTGTGTATGTTGTCTGAACTTTTTTTTTTTTTTGTCCGATGCAAATCTTTTTGGTGTTTAAGTTTGCTAATTAAGGAACATAATCGCCATCGGTCCATCAGAGAAGCGACCAGTGTTTGAGTCAATTCATGGCAACGGTGTATCTAAAAATGTTTATTACTATGCATTGTCTTACCATCAGATAAATAGGACCACAAAAATGAAATAAAAAAAATGCAAATCTACCCTGTATCACAAAAAGGAATTTCAAAAAGGGAAAGGCAAACAACATCTTGATTCCTTCCTTGGAGCACGCGCCTTTTGTTTTTCATATCTCATGAATCGTGCAGAGGAGTTGGACCTTTCTCTCTCCTGTGTTTTATTTGACTACTCCAGTGGTCATGATTTGATTCAAAGGCACTGGCCCATGCACACTCAAGATGGCATAGTCTATAATTCTGTTTTGTTTGTATTGTGTGCTCAGAGATTCAGGGTGCACATAATTTAATTATACTGATACTTAACTCTCCTGTGTGTTCTAGAAAATCATGCAAATTTAGTATTTTAGTTTGAAAACAGGCATATGTTGGTGTTTTGAAGTCTACCATACATGTGTCTATAGTTCTGCATGTTGTGTCTTTGTTCAAGTTTCAAGTCACTATAGATATAGTTATTCACAAAGATGGAATTTTCTTAAAGACATGCCATATCTTTTAATTTATTTGAAAATTGATAAACATTTATAAAACGGTGAAAGTGCACTAGGACAAGGCATATATAGTGCACAATAAATGTAGAAAGGTGCCATGTTATGTCAAGTGCATAATAATAGAATCTGTTTTTTGATGCTTCGCTATGCTATTATTTATTTATTTTGATCTTTGATGCATAATTATTCACCTTATGGATATCACAGAGCAGGGGAATGCATTTTCTAAGAGAAAAGGTACAATGGCAAAGATGTGGTTTCTACATACTTGCATGTTTAATATGTCTGCAGCATAAATGGTTAATATATATAAAAAGATATGATTCTTTTTTATAAGACATTCATCATTAGTTGATAAAGCTAATGGACAGAAGTTATGTTTGTTCCTTTTTTTTTTTTTTATGTTGATAGTTCGACGGCACATGTTTCTTAATGTTCTTTGTTGACAAAAGTACATTACGTTGTAACTTGTTCATCCAGATGAAATAATCTGAGCTAAAGCGAAAGATAGGATTTGTCATACGAGCCTTAAAATATATCTTGCACTGATGAGTTGTTACACATCACTTTGTGGATTTAGCTGGCTACTCTACCTCTCCAATTGTGTCCAAACACTATAACAACAGTTTTATGGCGAGCAAGTGACTATAAAACCTTGCCTATTATAGGAGCATTATACTGCAATCTCTAGAACAAGAATAGTAGTGAATATTTTGGTAGCTGCAACCTGTTACAGCATGAAAAGTTGTTAAGCTAACGACTAGAACAGTTTTTTTCTTTGAAAGTTTTTTTTTTTTTTTTTTTTTTTTTTTTCGAAACCGGGCACTTTAGCCCGTTCTGTGAAAGTTGATGTTATGAAAGTGCTCTTTATCGTAGGAGTAATGCAAGCATAATACATTAGTCACCTAGTTGGTATATCAAGGCATTTTCATGGAAGTGTTAATTATTTTCTGCATATACAGAAATCAAACATTTATCATGGTCGAATGGAATCATGGTTAAATGAACAGATACATCATACTCTAAAAGTGCTATAAGGTTCAAAATGAATTAGGATTCTTAATGTAGTCTTCATAAATTGTTTATTCTTTCCACTTAATATTTTGATTTCCGTAGCATAAATACTTACTTTCATGACACATTAAATTATTATGATGTAGTGACATCGAACATGTTCTTTCACACAGATATTTCAAATAAAGAAAGGGCAACCAGAAAGAATTCTTCAAGATTTAATTGGAGGCCGTGAAACCGGTTGGTATCCTCTGTTGTTGCTGGGTTTCACATAAATCTGTTATCTGTCATTCAAGAAGGAAAGGGGAAGAAGTAAGTACAATCCAAGTTTAATAGCTCCTTGCAAATATTGTAGTTATTAAAAATAAAAAATTTTGTTTTGTCTCCAGGCCTCTGGCTTATACAAGAGATGGAGATGCATGGGTAATTGATGTTGGCAAATATATAAGTGAATCAGCATTTATGTCAAAAGGATTTCCTCTCAGCTATATCAATCAGGGGATATCAGGATATAAAAACTTGAGCCCTTCTTGTAAGCTGCGTGTTCTGAATTTTCTTTGTGATGAGAGCCTCTCTACTGAGTGAGTAGTGTCTGTTACATTTACTAAAAATTAATATACTTCTGCCACTCTTTTTTTTTTGTTAACCCTCTATTGAGTAATTAGTGCTTACTAGTTACTACATTTACTTAAATTAATTCACTTCACTGCCACTTTATTTGTTTTATTTTTATTTTTGGGGGGGAAAATCCTTTTTTAGTATTCCTTTTTAGAACATAAAAAGTTATATGGCTCATGGTTGTCTGCTATACGTTCACAGGAAATAAATTAAATTAATGCGGTAGCACACAAGTCTATAACATCACATATAAAATAATGGTGGAAATATATTGTTATTCTATATTAATGATTTATTTACTCTGTTTAGCAAGCTGAGGAACTGGATTGAGATGCAAAATGACATAGCTGCCGAACCATTGAATGCTGCTAGAGAAAAAGCTCGTGCTGCAAAAGAAAAGGTATTCAGCTTAGTGAGCCTTCTCTTTCTAGGATCATGACCATAAAGCATTCTATAATACCTTTGTTTTGTTTCTTAGGAAAAGGAGATAAAGCAAAGGCTAAAGGACAACATGGATAAAGAAAAACTTTCACCAAATGAAGCAGCAGCCTTTAGCAGTGAAGAAAATAAGTATCTTATTTCCCAAATAAAGGAGGCACAAGAAGTGAAGCGTGCAGCCATAAATGGTCTGAACAGTATGATTGGATATAACTAGAACTTTTCACTTTAAATTTGTTTTAGCTTTATGCATTTCTCTCAGTTATCTATTTGTTTGATTTGCAACTTCTATTTTATGTGCTTTCACACCACACTTACCTTTTTTTTTTCTCGAACATGATGGAGAGCTCCTGTGTATCATTGCATTAAAAGAAGACAGTTACATCACAACTAGACACAAAAAAAAATATATATATTACATTCAAGCTAGTTGTTTAGTATGAATGTTCATCTTTTGATTCCCAGATATGGCAACTCTGGAGAAGCAAGGAGGTCTTTGGACCAAGCCTTTGATGGTAGAGAAAGGAACAGCATATTGGAAGCTAGATGGTTACTGTAATAACTCAGCAATATTGCTTCAAGGTTTCTTTGAAATCCTTATGTAATAAGGTTTAATTTACACTTCTAGTCTCTGTAATGCTACATTACTGATTTGTCATATCACGTTTGTGCCAGAGTATTGTAATGATGAATTAATGGCAAATAAAGACAAGTGGTTTATGTTTACTGAAGACGAAGAGAAAGTAATTGAAGAACATGTAGCCACAAGGTAAGGAGTTTGTCTTGCCACATTTGGACGTATTTCTATCGTTCCAATGATGGTGAACTTCTCTTTTATTGCTTTTTGTCATGCAAGTTATTTGATGGAAACCTTATCTGTATTTTCTTCTGCTGTCAATATCCAATTATTGCTATCAAAGCTCAGTTTTTGTGGTGTTTTCATGACTAGACAGTCTGAAAGTAGCATCCTAACAAATGTGGCACACAATTCATTCTGGTGTACCTGAAGTATTGTGATCAATAAAGTTCAACCTGTAAACGAATGATTAGAGTATTCTGGCAATCATTCCTTCTACAGATACCTTGCTTCCAGGGAAAACAGAGCTTGGAGCTCTGTTGAAAAGAATTTTATTTTTTCTGAACTTTAGGTTGACAGAATAATCGCTCCTTTTGCAATTGTACTTGATATATTGACCTGTTTGGATAACTTCTGGGATAAGAGCTAATGCTCCAGGCTGGGCTTGATTGTCATTGTTGTGCTGCGATAAGCACTTGTTATTTTAGGTTTACACATACTGCTAGAGCTGATTATCCATATTACAGTCATCTCCACATCTCCACAGTGCATGTGTTATGTGTGTTTTGGAAATGAAGAGGGCATAGTAAAACAGCATGGGATTCAGAGTGATAAGACTGTGAGATGAGTTGTCAAGGGCCTCAAACCCTTGACTGGCTGGACCTTGGCTACGGAGTTCGTAGCCTCGATCCTCTTCTCCGGCGAGGTTGGTTCCTCTGCCGCAGGATTTGTTTAAGAGGTAGACAGAGAATAGATTGAAACTTCTAGCTTGTTTATTCCTTCGACCAGATTACAATATATATGGCCTAAGGCCCAACCGACTCAATTCTAACTAGGAAATACTTGCCCGACAATCTTAGGACTTAATTTAGAAAAGGACTCTCTACTTTCCTATCTTTAGCCGAAGGACTCTCTACTTTCCTATCTTTAGCCGGTGCTGGAAGGCTCAGCATTGCGCATGGCAGCGCGTTCAGCGGCGCGACGCACATCCCGTGCGCGCCTCCTCCTAGTGTAGGGCTGGCCCCACATGACATCTCTTCCCCCCTCGAGACCCAGCTCGTCCTCGAGCTGAAAATCAGGGTACCGGCGCTTGAAATCATCCAGATCCTCCCAAGTTGCAGAAGTAGCTGGTTCACCTTGCCATTGCACAAGTACCGAGGAACACCACGTGCGACACGAGCACGGCCGACCCGGAGCGGAGCAGGAATCACAGCACCATTGTGAATTGGTGGCGGGGCGGGATCGAAGATGGAGGCGGCCCGACAAACTTCTTTAGAACGCCAACATGGAACACATCATGGAGGCGAGCACCTGGAGGGAGTTCCGGCCGAATAGCGGCGTCATTGATCAGTTCAGACACCCTGTAAGGCCCCACATAGCGAGGCTTAAGCTTCCCTGTCACAGCTCTGGGTATGGAGGCAGCAGCGCTGGCGGAGGCGTAGCAGAACCCAATCGCCCGATCTGATAAGTAACAGCCCGATGGTGCTTGATCATAGTGGCGCTTCCCGACCCGATGGTGCGTTTGCGCTGCCTGCAGCCTATAGCGGGCGTCAGCAAGGAAAGCCTCGAGCTTCCATTTCACGTGCAACAGCAGCCACCCGAGTTTCGCCCGGTTCATATGAGCGGATGGAAGGCGGATCATGGCGTAAACCACACGGGCGGCGTATCCCAAAGCGAGCTTTGGTAAGCAGTGTTGTAGATATATTCAGCCCGGGGGGCAGCCACCGCAGCCAGCAGCGGGGGGCGGTCACCGGTGAAACAACGGAGGTACATGATGATGACGCGGTTGGCGGCCTCCGTTCCCGCCCATCCGTGAGGATGGAAAGGCGATGATAGATGCATTTTAGAACCCTCGTGGAGGCGCGATAAGCTCTTGCCGAAAGTGGATGTGAACACGGATCGCGATCGGACACGATCGGCTTGCGGGACACCGTGGAGACGGATGATGTCGGTGAAGAACGCTGGGCCACGGACTCGGCGGTGTACAGGTGGGGGGAGGGGATGAAGTGGCGATATTTGCGAAGCGGTCGGCGACGGAGAGGATGACCGTCTTCCCGTTGACACGCCGTAGCGCCTCCACGGTCGAGGCCGATGTGCGCCCATACGGTGGTGGCACCGCGCGTGGCGAAAGAAGGCCGGCCGGGTGCGGGTGCTCGGACTTGTATCGCCGACAAGTAGAGCACGCCCTCACAAAGTCCTGTACCAGGCGATGCATGTTGGGGAAGTGGAAGTCTCGGCCGGCGGATGCGGCGGCGATGGACGCCCTCATGATCGTCCTCATGTACAAGCCCGGGATCTCATGCACCAATGGCGATGAGGGCGGAATGTAGAGGCGCCCGTCATAGGTGACCATGTCACCGATCACAGCCTCAGTGGAGCAGCCCGCACACGGAGGCGGACCTCGGCATGGATGGCGACCGGTGGCCGGATCGAGCTTTGTGCAAGGTGGAGGCGCTCGATGAAGTCAAACCGAGGGGTCGGCGCCGTGAATGAGCCCTCGGTGTCGCGGCGAGAGAGCATCGGCCACCATATTTGTCGCCGACAGGACTGTACTCAACAGAGAAATCAAACCCAAGCGCCTTACCAACCCAATGATGTTGTGGAATGGTGGCGAGGCGTTGGTCGAGGAGAAATTTGAGGTTGTAGTGGTCTGTCTTGACGATGAAACGGTGCCCCCACAAGTATGGCCGCCAATGACGAGCGGCTGAACGCAGCCCGATGAGCTCCGTTCGTGCGCCGGGGGGAGCAATGCCGTGTGGCGCCAAGAAGGCGCGGATGCGAGTCTCGCACCAAAGCCGCGACCGAAACCGTGCGTGGATGCGTCGCACTCCACCACGAGCGGCTTGTCGAAATCGGAAGCGCCAAAGACGGGACGGGCGCGTCTGGCCCGCCTTTGAGGGCGATGAACACGGCCGCTGCTGCGTCGTCGTTCCATGCAAACCCCTCCTTCTTGAGGAGCGCCGTTAGAGGGGCGCAATGGTGCCGAAGTTGTGGGACGAACTTCATGTAGTATCCGGCGAGGCGAGAAGAAAGCACCGCCGAGCCGAAGCGGGTTTGAGGCCGATCGTGGATGGCCTCAACCTTGACGGTCCATCGCCACGCCGTCCGCGGACACGATGTGACCGAGGTAGGCGGAAATTTGGACGCTAAAAAGAGCACTTGAGCGCTGGAGCTAAGAGGCGATGGTCGCGAAGCGTTGTGAGGACAACGCTGAAGGTAGACCTTGGTGATCCGCCCGGGGCGTCTTTGTAGATCAAAATATCATCAAAGAAAACAAGCACGAGCCGGGCGGAGGTAGGCGCGCAGCACATCGTTCATGAGAGCACGGAAAGTTCTTTGGGGCATTGCACAACCCAAACGGCATGACGAGGAACTCGTAGAAGCCGTCGTGGGTGCGAACGCCGTCTTGTCGATGTCATCCGGCCGCATGCGCTTTTGGTGATAGCCGGAGCGGAGATCGGCTTGGTGAAAACCGGCGCCTTTCGGCTCATCAAGGAGCTCATCGGCGACCGGAATCGGAAGGCGTCCTTGACGGTGATGGCGTTCAGCGCGCGGTAGTCCACACAAAAGCGCCACGGCCGTCGTGCCTTCTTGACTAGGAGAACCGGGATGAGAACGCCGAGGTCTTTGCTCCGAACCGCCCATGTCTAGCATGGCCGAAAGCACCGCTTCTCCGGCTCGTCTTTCTGCGGCCGCGAGGGTAGCGGTAAAGGCCGGTGCCTCCGGCGGTGCCCGAGCGACAAGGTGATGGTGTGATCGCGGGCTGCGTGGAGCGGCCACCATGAGGCTCTCGAGACATCTCGCAAAGACTCCGGCGGTAGCGTCGAGTAGGGAGCACCGGTCTTCTTCTTTGTGTGCTTTGACGCAGGCGCTATGGGGGCTCTTGGAGGCGGTCTTGAGGGAGGTGCGAGGGCGCCCCACGGTACCCGAGAGGGTGCGGCCGTCGGTCTTTGGAGCGACATGGTTCGGCCGCGACGTCCCACACGAGAGGCCCGGGCGCCCATCCACCGAGTCCCAGGACGGGTCACACCCAGTGGCATGGCGAAGAGATCGGCGTGGGCGTGGTGCCGTCGGCGGTGACCGGTGCGTGTCGAATGACGCCTGGGGGAGACCTTCTCGCCGTTGTCCGCGGTCCGTGAGGCGTGGCGGGCTATATAGGCGGCCGGTCGCGGGTGCGACCGCCTGGGATGGGGGTTGTGGGTCGGCCCTATGTCGGGGCGCGGCGGCGTCGTAGCTCGGGCGGCGAGCGCTTTGCGCGTGCGTAAGTGGGCACACCGACCACCGCGTGGAGGGAAAACCGGAGCCTCCATGGCCGGATCCTCGCTGCTGTTCGTCGTCGATGTCCACGCCGTCGATGAAGAAGAGCCGCTACGAAGCGGTTGTGGCCGGGGGAGTACTTCTCATTGCAGGTGAAGCATAGCCGGAGTCGGCGACGCTCGTCTTGATCGACCTTGGAGAGGCGCGGCACCGGCTTGCCCTCCACTGAATTTGTAGGGGGCGGCAGCCCTCTCTCGCGGGCGGGGGCGAGGCGCTGGGGGCGGAGCAAGGCCGGGCGGCGGGGAGGGGGCAAGAGACTACGGGGGCGGGGCTTGGCGGGGCCGGTGACACGGACTCCATCAACTCCAATTGCGGCGCCAAACTCATGGCGGCATCCAAGGTCTCGCGGATTGTGGATGCGACCGGCATTCTTGGCGGTGGCGATGGTCCCCCTGCGGAAGAGCTGGACCGCGTTGAATCTCCTCCGGTGGACCAAGACGGGCGGGGAGGGCTTGGAAGCGATCTTGATACTCGGTCACCGAGCCGGGCGGCGACAATCATCAAGCTCAAACAAAGGGGCGGGACCGCGGCGGGGGACCAAAGCGCAGATTGAGGAGATCCTTGAAGCGGTGCGGTAGGGGTGCCCCTATCTTCCGGAGCTTGATGTACCAAAGCCGAGCCCCCTCATCCAGATTATAGGAGGCCATCCATACCTTCTCCTCTTCCATGATCCATTTGTTGGTGGAAGTAGGACTCACCGATTGATAAAGATGAGCGGATCCGACTTGCCATCGAACCCGGAAAATCCATCTTACGAAACACAGGTGGCGGTCATTGTGATGCTCCCCGTCGTTATTGGAGGAAGAAGTCCGTTCGAGAGGATATGTTACGGATGGCGGGGCATTGGCCTTCACGGTGTCTGGAGATCCTTCATCTTTGGTGGCGGGGAGGCCCGCGGTGTCTCTGGAGGGCCTTGGTCCGGACTTGAGATCGTCACCCATGGGGCCGGTGTGCGATGAAGCGGAAGGCGGGATTTGTGGGAACGGCGGCGGATGACGGAGGTGGCTTGGTGGGCCGAAGATCGCCCGGATAGCTCGATACCAAGGTGTCAAGGGCCTCAAACCCCCCCGACCGGCATTTGGACCTTGGCTACGGAGTTCGTAGCCTCGATCCGTCTTCTCCGGCGAGGTTGGTTCCTCTGCCGCAGGATTTGTTTAAGAGGTAGACAGAGAATAGATTGAAACTTCTAGCTTGTTTATTCCTTTGACCAGATTACAATATATATGGCGTAAGGCCCAACCGACTCAATTCTAACTAGGAAATACTTGCCCGACAATCTTAGGACTTAATTTAGAAAAGGACTCTCTACTTTCCTATCTTTAGCCGAAGGACTCTCTACTTTCCTATCTTTAGCCGGTCTTTGGAAGGCTCGGCATTGCGCATGGCGGTAGCGTTGTGGCGTGGCGCACATCCGTCTTGCGCGCCTCCTCCTAGTGTAGGGCTGGCCCCACATGACATGAGTCTGAATAATTAGGTGGCATCCTTCATTCCAAATACTTTACAATACTCCCCATTTATAGGGCTTCCTGATAAATAATACAACAACAACAACATAGCCTTTAGTCCCAAGCTAGTTGGGATAGGCTAGAGATGAAACCCAAAACAAAAAGTATAAAAGAATGCAAAAAGTCAGAAGACAAAAAGGTAAAAATAGGGTAGGTAGAAAAAGAAACAAAGGTCACGGTTCAGGCACGTCGATAGCTAGCCTCTATGTGCTCCTATCCATAACTAAATCCTTGAAGATATTCCCTCTCTCTTAACCGACTCGTCCCAAGTCGGTCTAGGTCGAGCCTCTACCTCTCTTTAAATTATCTATCCGCTCTAAAACCCCACTCCGCACGGCGCCTCGGGAGGCCTCGTTGAACATGTCCAAACCATCTCAACCGATGTTGAATTAATTTCTCCTCCATAGGAGCCACCACGACCCTATCCCGAATCTCTTCGTTCGAACTCTATCCCTTCTTGTATGCCTACAAAACCAACGAGAACATACGCATCTCTCGCTACACTTTCAGTTGCTAGACATGTCGCCCTTTTGTAGGCCAACATTTAGCACCATATAGCATCATTTGGGTGAATCGCTATCCATAGAACTTCCCTTTTAGCTTCTTGTCACGAGAATGCCGAAGCTTGACGCCACTTCAGCCCAACTTTGCATGGATTCTATGTCTTACATCTTCATCAATGTCGCCATCCTTACGTAGCATAGATCCTAGATATTTAAAAAAAGTATCCTTCTTGGCCACCACTTGTCCAACAAGGCTAACGCCCCTCATCCTCGTGGTGAGTGGGGCGAAGTCACACATCATGTACTCGGTCTTGGTCCTACTCGCCCGAACCCTTTCGACTCTAGCGTTTGCCTCCACAGCTCCAACTTCCTATTCACCCCTGCTCTACTCTCGTCCACTAGCACCACATCATCAGCAAAGAGCATACACCAAGGGATATCACCCTGAATGTCCCTTGTGACTTCATCCATCACCAAAGCAAATAAATAAGGGCTCCATGCTGACCCTGATGTAGTCATATGTTAATTGGAAAGTCACTGGTATTGCCATCACATGTTCGAACACATGTCGTCGCATCCTTGTACATATCCTTGATGAGGGTAATGTACTTAGTTGGGACTTTGTGTTTTTCCAAGGCCCACCACATGATGTTTCTCGGTACTTTGTCATACGCCTTCTTGAGGTCAAATAAAGACCATGTGCAAGTCCTTCGCTCCCTAAATCTCTCCATCAAGCTGTCGTACTAAGAAAATTGCCTCCATGGTCGACCTCCCAGGCATGAACCCAAATTGGTTTTGGGTCATGTTTGTTAGCCTTCTTAGGCGATGCTCGATAACCCTCTCCTAGAGCTTCATCGTATGGCTCATCAGCTTAATCCCACGGTAGTAAGTACTTAGTACAACTTTGAACATCTCCCTTATTCGTTCCTGATAAATAATATAAGTATTAAACCCAATCTTAAGCGGGTAATCTTTCTTTTGAACCAAAAAAAACAGCGGGGAGGCCCCTGTTAGAAAACAGATGTAATATTATCATTGCATTTGAGAATAGATGTGATGTTACTCACGGCAACCATATATTTCCTAACTTAAAATGATAATAGGACGTTTTGACTTTTCTAGATACATAGATTATGCTACACAGCATCTTATAATTTTGAATGGAGGAAGTAGTTTATCGGGTGTATAAAAGCCTCATTTCATCAATTATTATGTTCTTTTAATACCTTTGAGAATGGTGGATCATATCTTTACTTCCATTCTAAACTAAACCTTCTTATAGAAGGTTACAATTAGAGTTGCTAATAAGATGAGTGCTATGTTGTCAAAATATAGATATAGGAGTGATTTTTTCTTAGTTTGGAATTATAGGAGGAAGCAGAGAGATCAAATTGTTACCGGAAAAGGAATAATAATAGTAGCGAGTAGTCCTTGTTCTCGGCGTGAGTTCCTCAAGAATAAGGTCGCCACGGGCCCTCGGGAAGGCGGGAAGGGCTTGGTGCGTCGTAGTAGGTCCCCGACGTGGCTGCAGCGTTTGTTGAGGCCACGGATGATGTTGAGGACGAGGTGCGGTCGGTGATCTGTTCACCAAGAGCCGTGAGGTCATCAGCCATCTTCTTCAACCGGCGGCGGTGGTCGGTGACGTTGAGGTTGCCCGGGCGAGTTGTGAAACCGCGTCTCAAGATGGATGGAGTGAGCCTCCCGGTTGCCTAGGGCTGCGACTTGACGGGCGAGCTAGTCATGGCTAGCGATATAGCCTTGTGTGGAGATGATCTCGGCAAGGTCGTCAATGAGAGGCGGCGATTGGCGATGCAGTCCATCCGAGCCCGGTCCGGAGAGATGGGGCCCGGAGGGCTCTCGCGAACGTGATCCCGAAGGGAGAACTTGCCGAGGGCGAGCAAGAACTGCAGCGCCGCTGGTTGAAATTACCGAGTCGGCGTCGGGGCGATGGTGGCGTGGTTCTGGATGTCATTGTCGGCGATGACCTGCACGCGTGCAGTTGCAGCAACGCCATGGCGTCGTGGAGAAGCATGGCCGGCGGCGAGGTTGGGCGGCGGCGACAAGGTGCTGGAAGAGGCGCCTCGAGGGGCGCGCAGCAGCCGCGACGCTCCTTTGCTGCGCGTTAAGGCTTCGCCGGGCGCAGGCAGCAACCGCATCACGTTCCTTGGTGGCGGCCGCAGCTTCCTCCGGTCGGCAGCGCAACTGGCGCTCCTTCTCAAGGAGTTGGGCGGCCGCGGCGGTGTTCGCCTGCTCCTTGGCGAGACGGGCAGCGACCTCGTTGTCCTGTACTCCTGTGGACATGGGAGAGTGGGGGGGGGGGGGGGGGCGGCATGAGCGCGGCACAGCAGGGCTGGCGCGTGAGCGCTGCACGGTAGAGAGAGGGCCGTCGCGTGGGGGTGGGCAGTGGAAGAGCAAGACCTGAACCTAGGTGTCTGATGCCATGAGAGAAGATAGGTCTCGGGAAACTCTGCATGTAATATTCAGAGTGTTGTGTGAAGGTACATATGGGTGTGCTAGGCACTCCTGCCACTCGAGCCCGGTCTCCATGCCTACAACTGATGGGAGGCTCCTGTGCACCAAGACTGGCTACTCACACTCTAAATATAGGCTAAGAACAGTAGGCGCCTATTCTAACAGTATTCAACTGAGAACTCAAACCTGAGAAGCTGGCTAGCCTACTGTAATGCGGAATGGTTACCAATTTTTGATTGAGCAGGAACTTCGAACGCCAATGATCTGTGAGCACGACAAATGTCATCCCAGAAGTAAGGTCCTGAATGGTGAACAACTTGAGCAAGACACCTATTAGCTCACGCTTGTGTGCTGCTAATTTGGTGTGCCTGGGTGTGATTGGTTGGCTGAAAAATGCTACTGCTTCTTAGCCATGAGCTAAAACAGCCCCGAAGCATTATCCCAATACTCAACTGCAAAGTCCATGGAGAAATCTGGCATTTGTAGGATAGGAGCATTTGTGAGGGCACACTGGGCTTCCTGGAACATGCTCTGCCTCTGCTGTCCAGCTAAACCCCTCCTTCCAATACAGCTTTGTTAATGGCTCAGCGATGATTCCAAAGTTCTTGATAGACCGTCGGTAGAAAGTTAGTAACCAGCAAGGCCAAGAAAACCTGGCACTGCACGTACCATCTTTAGTTGGGCCAGGACAGAATTACTTGGACCTTAGCTTTGTCCATTGGGACAATTGCGCTGATGGTATGGCTGAGATATCCTACTGAGTGCGCCCCAAAGGAACACTTGGAGTGCTCCTCAGTATTCACATAACTAGTTGAACACGCCACAGAACGCTCCAAACAGGATGAACTGATTCGTATGTTGTGAAGAAAAACTACCATGTAACCTTGTTCATCCATGCCTGGAGTGTCGCCAAGGCGTTCAGGAATCTGTAAGGCATTACTAGAAACTCGGGGCTGATGTTTTCTGAATGTGTACATCCAGCAACTCTTTGACAAAAGGTATTGGGAGCTGGTCTTTAATCATAACAACGTTGAGTGCGATAGTCGTGCCAAGATTTGTCGTGTTCGTTGACAAGCAATGCTGCAGAAGAGAAGGTGCGCCGAATGACCCCTTGACGCAGCATCTCCGTGCGCTAACGTTCAAGCTCATCTTTCTGAACATGGGCATATCTGACTGGCTGAACTGTAATAGTCGTATTGCCTGAGTGCAGGCTGATTTCGTGACTAATGTTGCAGCTAGGTGGCATCCCCATCAGCTTGCTGAAAAGACCTTTGTAGTCATCCAAGTATGCTCCATCATGTTTCTGGATTCAGCCTCAATGTGTTAAGGTGTGGTGTTGAGTCTCTATCGAGCCCAGACCATAGGATGCGGCGTGACCCTGACGGAAGCATAGTGTTTGCTCTGCGAAGTCCCACATTTTTTTGGTTATATGTCCCACAGAATTGGACCCAACCCAAGTGCCCAGGAATTGCACCCCCCAAAAGGACATCGTGGCCACTCAAAGGCATGGCATAGCAGTCCACAACGAAATTCTCAGACCTGATCACCACTGCCATATCTGGGGATATACTCAGGCAGTCCACATGGTCTCCATTGCCCACGGTGACACATCCTCTGCGTGCTGTGTATCCAGAGGCCGAGGTGGCAAGCGACGTCTTCATCCACAAAATTGTGTGATGACGCAGAGTCAAACAGAGCAATGATGTGAACTGGACCAAAATAGATTCCAGTCGTCGTAGTTCTGAATGTGGAGGATCCCCAGTGATTGCCTGAAGCAAGATTTCTGGTGTCTCGGTGTTTCCAACATCGTGATGCCCACAGCCTCCTCACCGACATCTTCAGGTATGATCTCAGGCACGAACACATATTTGCACTTGTGTCTGTACATGAACGTCTCTCATCGCAATTATAACACATGATCTGCATGCCTCTGGGCCACCTCAGCTGGTGTGAGGTGCCGCTGTGGATGTGTGGCAACCAGCGACTTAGAAGAAACCGAAGACGCTGATGCAGATCCTGAGGCCAGTATGCTCACAACTGGAGGCATTGTTCGTATGCCTGTGCATATATGATGGCGTTGTTAGGGTCTCTGGCCTCGATAATGCCACATCTCTTTTGAGTGCGGTCTGAAGACTGGCTGTGTACAATTCAGTGAGCTGGGACTCCTACTAGGGGCCATGACATGAGAGGGCTATGAAGTGGTCGCTGTAGTTCTCCATAGACCTTGTGCGCCCCAACAACTTAAGTTCACCAAATGGTGTGTTCATGAGAGGACTGAAGTGCTGATGAACCATTTGGACGAAGTGGCACCAGGCGATATGCCTCCCAACAGCTCGACAAAGCTGTGCAACGACGCATACTAACTTTGCTCGTCATATGGAGTTTGCTGGTCCGTGAAGGAGGTATCCTATTTGTTGAGCTGTGGCACAGGGTTCTCTGCTATTATAAGTTCAGAAATCCAGCTTTGGTCTAGGGTAGGAATTGTTGTTGTCGGTGCAATGCTTGGGTGATCCCAATTCCCAACGAGTGAGATGGCTTGCCGAGGATACTGGTGCTGGAGATGACAGGTGTTTGCCCGGCAGGCGGCTGCTTGCTGGTGGTGAGCCATGTTCTGGCCAAGAAACAGTGAGGTTGAGGGCCCAAACCCGCTCAATGTACGGTGACGTATGGTCTCTGGCCATGCCCCTCTGGTCTGGGCACGCTTGCTCAGCCCTGTGATCTGGGCGTGTCCTCTTCTTCTTCCTTGCATAGGCATTTGTCAGTCTGATTTTTGTTTGTGTCATCTTTTGTTGCTGCATATTTTCTAACAGCTGCATGTACAGGGTGGGTGCTTGAATAGAAACACAACTTAAAATTCTAAAACTACAAACTTCCAATATGTTGATACTATGTATTTAATGGCTTATCAATTTGATATGTTTCCTGAATCGGTATCCTATGTAGGAGGCACGGCTGATTGGGAGATGAGCTGTACCTGCATATTAAGGATCAAGTAGCTATGTAGAGGATTATGTAAATTGTTCTGCTGCATGCATTTCATGTAATCCACATGCTGCACTCTTGCTGATGTGATATCATAAAACATAGGATGAGTTACATAATAGGCTGAAGTGATCAAATGAGAAATGACTCTTTTCTTCTAACTTGTGGTTCCTTTTATCATTTGAAAATGTCTTACTACCTTATTACTTTTGAGCTTTAATCATCTTTTACCGCTTTGTTCAGTGGATGGCCTAAAGTTAACACTGTGTTTCTCCACCTTCACGTAGTGCTAAGATTAATTGCTATTTATACATTTTATTGTTACTCATCTTCAATTCGATTGTAATTGGTTATTGTAGGTCCAGACATCAGATGAGGAAGCGTATCCGAGTATAATGTTCTACTGATTTCAGTCTCTGGGTTGTTGAACTCACTGAAGGTATTTGTTCTTTTGGATCTAAAGATTTGCATCCATCATCCATACATAACAAATTGGTATCATATATTCATACCATAACATAAAATTAATAAGAACTCAAATTCTTATCGATACTGGAACTCAGCAGAATATATTGACCTTATTACCTCACTAATGTAAGACATAATCTGCTGCAAATCCCTCTCTGATTTCCTGCGCAGCAGAGTAGCCTTTGGTCAGCTCTATACTGTCCGTCACTTGTACCAGGAAGAAATGTCTTAGTGCATATCCACCAGTTCTCCAATACAACTCCCCAATAAACTGGTATTAGGGTAGCTCAATATTACTTTTTTTTTTTACTATTAGGGAGATGCTACAAGGCGGCGGCGACAACAACAACATAGCCTTTAGTCCCAAGCTAGTTGGGGTAGGCTAGAGATGAAACCCATATGAAACAATATAAAAGAACGTAAAATGGCGCGTAAGACAAAGAGATAAAGATAGGGTAGATAGAAAAGGAAACAAAGTCATGGTTTAGGCACGTTGATAGCTAGCCTCCATGAGCTCCTGTCCAAAGCTAAATCCTTGGAGAAATGCTACAAGAGATCACCAAAAATCTTCCCCAAAATGTGGGACCCACACATCAATTATAATTTTTATTTTCTTTTTCCTTCTATTTTTACGTGCTTCGGATCCTCTTCTCCGTGGACACGCCGACTTTTGCAAGCGAGCACTCGTCGACCACCACTTTGCTGCTAGAGACGAGCGGATGAGGGCTTGGTGAGGATATGGGATCGCCCGCCGCCGCTGCCTAGCTACTAGAGATCGGCCATTGCCGCTATCGGCGCCTGGCCGCAGGAGATCGAGGACATGCCTTGTAGATCGTGTAGATCTGGACAATGGCGGCACTGGTCATGGCCGCAGCGGGCCGAGGCGCAGTGGCACGTGGATCTCGCAGCCTGGTCGAAGGATTTGGAGTGTACTTGTCGCTAGCTATTATGCACTGAATATTAGACATGCACTATACATGTCTAATAGAAAGAAACAAAATAAGTGTTGGCTAGATGCTAGTAGAGCCGAACCAAAGGAGAGAACAAACCTAATAAAAGAGGAAGAACACAGGCGCAGCCGTGGGTGGAAGGAACACGGACGCAGCCGTGGGAAGGAACACGGACCAAGCTAAACATACAGATTTAGAAAAAAAGAACAGCATGGACACAGCCACAGAAAAAAAAAAACAGTCGGGTGCAACTGTCAGAAACTGGCGACAGCTGATTATAGAGAATTTAACCAATGCATTAAAACCTGATGTATGTGAGCAGGAAGCCTATGCAAGCGAGAAGCTTAATCTCACTTGTGAAGATCGCCTTCCAGGCTGCAATCGTGGGCGGTTTGTTATTGAAGATGAATGCATTACACTCTTTCAGTATACTCCAAGCTACCAATATAACTATTTCCATGAAGTATACTGAGTTGAAAGTTGGCCTTTGAGAAATTATCATTTGAAAAATATCATCCTGTACCTCCCATTAGATATTAAGCTTATACCGTCTAGCTGCACTTGCAGGGCATTCAAAGAAGAGATGCAATGTTGTTTCCTCAACATTGTCTTGACAGTTGACACATAACAGTAAAACAATTATAACCCTCTTCCAGATGCTTATTTCACCTTCTAAGCACATTCCTAATATTTATCCTGTCAACAAATAGCAGGCATTCCAAAATAATTGTCAAAGTATTTATCATTTATTAACAAGCAATGTTTACACTATTAAAAAATTTCTTTCATGTTTTTTACATGTTACTTAGCTTATTGAAAGGAAAAAGCTTGGTATGTTTCACTGATTTATATTTATACTAGTTAAATGCCCGTGCGTTTGCTACGGGATAACTAAATTATATATAAAAAAAAACATGGATCACATGATAAGATAATAATATTGTGAAAATAATCAATGATATTAAAGTAACATTAATCTGAACACGCAAGTTGTTTGTAAAATTAATAGTCACGGATATTGTGGTGTCTCAGGCTCATAAACTCTATTGTATAGACTTTTTTTTTATTGGTGCATAAAAGAAATAGATATCGGAGATTTCTCTATCGCTATAAAACATTATCTTAGTTGTATCATGGAAATTCATAAATAAATTCCACATCTCCATACTATCATGTACACATGATTCAAGTATGTATATAACCCAATTCAACATATGTATAAAGTGTATGTAGCTTGTTTATATTATCTTTTGATCGGTGAACTAAATTCCCTATAGTCATTTTTCATTGCACATCATTTTTCATTGCACATCAAGCACATTCTTTATTTGGCAAAGCAGATTGCAAAACACTTAGCTCAGAAATTAGATATTTAATCAAATGTAAGATTAGCCATTACGAGAGAAGGTTCAACTAAACTATTGTACTAAAAACACATTGATCGCATGATAGTATAACAATATTTATGTGCTAGCACTATGGGAAACAATACTTAGAGCGCCAACAGCTCTGTAGGTGAAGAGAGGGGCTGAAAAGGTAAACGAATCCTTAAAGTGACAAGCTCCTCCCTGGCGTTCATTTTTTTGTCACCCATATCTCCATGTATGGAAATAGCTAGCTAGGAGTATGTTTCTTGTTGAAGACGTTATTAACATTGATTTAGTTATAAAAGCTATAAAGAGAAATTTACCGTTCAATTAATAAAGTGTGCTCTTGGAGCTTGGTACATTTAATAGGGTATACCATAGGAAAGATTATGGCTCATTAGCAGGAACTGATTTATAGAAAAGGCATTATAGCAAGGAAGTGTCCGTGAAGATGGATGGATACAGCAACAGATTAGCTTACAGAAGTGATTTGAAATTCGCCAAATTATGCAAAGGAAAATACATGTATGCATAGTGGAGGAAAACTCAACATGGGCCCTTTGCCTTCTTAGCAGCTTCCCTAAGCCTTTCTAGTGCTAACCCGTTTCTAGTGCTAACCCGTCCTCGCTCAGATAGTTAGCAGTTAACCAAGTAATTCTACACGGCACTGGAAGTATCACCATTGGTTGACTTGACCTGAAAAAGGTGTAGAAATTAAGAATTGCAACACCTATTTCAAATTTTGCATAGAGAATCTGTACATGATATGAGAAGAAAATTACCTCAAAACTCCATTTGATATCTGAAGGATTGACACATCAACACCAGTTGGACATCTTGTAAAAAAAACTCCATTTACACTGACTATCATTCATTTTATCATGAATCATAACAAAAAGTACTTCAACCGGTAATAACACGAAAAAAATGTCCAAATTCAAACATAGTGTTTGGTTTAGATGAAAATTTTTGAATGCAAAAATAGGTTCTAGAGCAGTTTGTCATAAATCAAAAAAGGAGAAAACAATATCACAAAGTATGAGGTTTTCGGGGAAGTAAATTTTTTGATAGAGTAGAAATAGTAAAAGTTCAGGCCTTTAGGTCTACTTTGATTCCTCCTCTATAGGCTTTTCAACTTGGCCTTTCTGCTTCACTGAACCGAAGATATGGCAAGGTACTGATTGCATATGCAGTATTTGCATGAATTAAGCTAGCGAGAGAGGTGCGGAGCACATACATTGAGGATGTAGAAGAAAACATCATGCTCCAGCACACGCTGGATAGCTCGATATCATGGCTGAATCGATTGACCTTTTGAATAGACTTCGTTTTGAAGCCATAAATGTATGTTTCAGTTAGCATGATTCTAAAAGCAATGTATGTATTGCCATGGTTTAGTAATCTAAAAAAACTTAATTGCAGAAGAGCATCTAGCTGATGGTATTTCATAGCATGGTTCAGTTATCTTGGAAAAAATACACAATAGACCAGCTGCTAGTTGATGGTTTATTTAGCTACATATTAGCATGGTTCAGAGGAGCATTCGGCAAGGGCGACGGTGCAGGGACACCGATCCGCCTCCGCCGAAGATACGATGCCGCGTCGTGGAGGGCGTGGCGCTCGTCGTCGGAGCGGCGGTTCCGCGGGGACGTCACGGTTGGGGTGGCGTCGGCGATGGGCGCTTCCCCGCGCCAAATAATTTGGTGGGAGACGAGTGTGGCGGCGTGGGAGGCGAGCGATTGGGAAGGGAGCTGATGGTGCAGGAGGTGCGGTTGGTTTTACGGAGAAGGAGGGAGGTGCGGTTGTTTTTTTTTTTTTTTTTTTTTTTTTTTTTTTTTTTACGGAGAGAAGGAGCGGGCGCGATAATGTTTCTTTTTGATCCTATAATTATGGTGTTGCATGTCTTTTTTTTTAGATCACGGTGTTGCATGCAAGGGCAAGGTGAGAGGGTTAGGCTTCTTCTTTCCTTTTTTTTCTCCTCTAATCACGTTTCTTTTTTTCCATCCTATAATTATGGTGTTGCATGCCCTTTTCTTTATTGCGTGCATAGTGGAGGGAATTTTTGTTTCCTATTTTTGGGGACTGCGTGGGGATCGCATGGAGGGAGGCAGAAGAAAGTCTTCTTTTGTTCTTTTTATTTATATTTATATAATATATATTTATATATTTATATTGGTCTCTTGGCCGAGGAACTAACTGTTATATACTTCCTTGATTCCAAATTACTATTATATGTAGAAAAGTCAGAGCGACTTAGAATTTAGAATGCACGGAGTATAAACAAAAGGTAAACAAGATGATGATAATTTTTTACTATTTTTGTTTGTACAAATCCCACCTACTTGCATGCGCATAAGATTGACTTGTTATATTCTCATCAATCTATCTATTACAACTATTTGTGTATACTAATGACATGCTTATGTTGAACTAATTTTGCTCTTTTTTGTTGAAACTATTGATGTCTTTTGACAGCTGGATGGGCTACGGCTTAGGTTGCCTTAGTTGAAGCTTGAAGCAGGAACATGACCAATGGCCTTTTGCTACAGAAAAGGTTGTACAGCTAGGCACGAGCCAAGCTTTTGAAATCAAACTTACATATTTTGGTTGGATGTGAACACAGACAAAGCTTCTGTATGCCGTTTCTCAGTACCGATTTAGGCAGAAGTTTGCCGTGTGCTGCATTACTTAAATGAAGCGTATTACTTGAATTTGTTTTGGTGCAATTACAACTGCTGTAATTAGTATTTATTTGGTAATCTGTAGCAACAACTAAATATTGATATGGATTTTGTCCCCTAATATGTGTTTTAGGAAAGCGAATGAGTAAATTACATCCAGAATATAAGAACTATACGTGTGGGTGCAAATTACCCCAACAACTTGTAACCGCTGCTCTATTGGAGGCAATAACTTGTCGTATTGGTGCATAAATGGTCCAAGAACCAAACCTCTCGCGTTCTTGACTGTATAGGCTACGATCGGACTCGTATTATGGCTCGTCAGCAGGTACACGGCTCGTCAATTGCTCGTGCTCGCAGCTCTCGCAGGATGGATATACATGTTAAAATCTCACAAGGCTACACAGTCTTGTTCAAGAATACCACACATCTCTCTCTCTCTCTCTTAAAAAACAGAGTTTTGACATTTTTTTTTTTTTTCCGATACATATACACGCAGAGAGTGCCTTCATGAGAAAGGAAGCATTCGAGCGAGCAAGAAAAAACCTATGGCCTGCTCAGCGCGTCAGTGCACCACTTTCTTCGAAATGTCACTGGGTCAGCTTGGGTGCCAAAATGAGAACCAGCTAAAGCGCTGTAGCTTGGCGACCACGGACACGGAGGTAATGACGTAATGTAGAGAGCACGGAGCCACAAATCAGTAGGCATGAGCCACGCCCGCCAGCCAGCGAGTCTGACCCCGGTGCGGCCTTGCACTTGCCATAGTTGGCACTTGCGCGTGACAGATTCCGTTTCCATTTCCATCCATTTCCACCGCTCGGTCTCCTAAATCTGCACCGATCGGGCGGCCGTGTCCGTGGTCCGTGCCGTTGCCGGTCCGATGCTTCCTTGGTTCGTTCGCTTCGCTGTTAGAAGTTCCGTCGTGCCGCCGCGCGAGCTGTGTACAGCAAGGTCGTGCTCCTCGTTTTAGATCATTGGCTTCTCCGTTACGCTGCGTACATCTGAACTGCTATATTCACGAGCCATGTATATCCATCCTGCGAGAGCTGCGAGCTGCTGCGAGCATGAGCCGTGTACTGCTATATTCACGAGCCATGTATATCCATCCTGCGAGAGCTGCGAGCTGCTGCGAGCACGAGCCGTGTACGTGCGTTGACGAGGCATGTACCTGCTAACGAGCCATAATACGAGTCCGATCGTAGCCTATACAGCCAAGAACGCGAGAGGCTTGGTTCTTGGACCGTCTATGCACCAATACGACAAGTTATTGCCCCCAATAGAGCAGATTACAAGTTGTTGGGGTAATTTGCACCCCACACATATAGTTGTTGCACTCGAATGCAATTTACTCAAAGGGAATATACTAATATCCTAGCTTCTGCACATTGCTATTCCTTATTACAAGAGTTGCTGCCCAAAGAATCACAAAAATGAAGTTTTGAGCCAAAGAAAAAAAAACTTTCTAGAAGACGCATCTATTAACTGATTCTATTGCTAAATCTCTGACCATGTTTTGAAAACACCAGAATTGTGGTCATTTCAATATTCATGTAGCCCATTTTCACCATCTAGGGACCCTCTTGCAATAGAGACTAGGACCTGATCTAGTAGGTCCACTTGAACATAACCTTCAGGATAAGATTTGCTAGGATCTTGTCAAACACTGATATTTCTAGTTATCTAGAATTCCTAACAAAATGCATCCACAGGAATATAAGATTTTAATTTTCTGTTTAACTGTTGCTACCAACATGTAAACAAATTATAAATATAAATGCTAGGTGGAGGTATTAAATCTATACCTACTAATAAAGAGAGAAAATTTTTGCCGTTTTTTTTTTTTTCCACCATCGGTTTCTTTCGCCTCTTGTGTTTGCTTCCGTACAAGAGTCCCACCGGAATACGCCTTCTGTCCGCCTATCGTCCAACCTAATACTAGATGAGTTGGAGAGGTCTTTTCCGGAAGAGAACTGTTGGTATATCTTATAGCATAAAATTAATAGATATTTAAAACTGGAATAAGGGCTTAAAATGAATATCAACATCGTTTAGGGGCCTGACTAACACAATTTCACGAGTTTTGGTGATTTATATATTTTTAGGGATTAAACAGAAATTGCACGAGAGTTTGCAAGCCCCACGACACAAAGACTTATCCGTAAAGCAACTCAACTTGAAACCCACGCAAGAACATTTTAGAAGACACCGGAGGACACAATCCACAAGATGGGGCCTACCTAGCAGCCTCAGGGTGGGGTCGCCCTGATGCATGGGCGCGGCCGCCCTAGGGGCCCACCAGTCAGCCTCTGCTTCTTATGTCGGTTTGCAACCGCCATGGAGAGTAGATCTAGACCACTCAAGGTCGGTTTGATCCAAGGGCTAGGATAGACTGGAGTATGAACTCCCGCTTGTCGAGGCCTTCCTTCTCTCAGATGAACGCCACGTGTACGTTGGCCCTGCACGTGAGTACCCCCTTCTCCGTGGGGATCTTGAGGATGAGGTAGCCGTAGTGCGGGATCGCCATAAGCTTGGTCAGTCCCAGCCTCTCGATGATGGCGTGGTACGATGAATCAAAGTCGGCAACGACAAAGTTCATATACTGTATGCGATGATGCTTGGGCGTGCCGAACTGAACGCGAAGAGTGACCTGCCTGAGTGGAGTAGACGATTCTCCGGGCAGGATTCCCCAGAAGGGGTGGTTGTACGGTTTGAGGTCGTCGTTCGTGATGTCCAGAGCCTGTATCGAGTTCCGGAACAACATGTTGAGGGCGCTGCCCTTGTCGATGAGGACCTTCTCGAACCGCAGCCGCCCAATGACTGGGTCCAGGACGAGTAGGAAATGCCCGAGGAACGGGTTATTGCACCACCGATCATCACGAGTGAAGGTGATGGCCCGTTTGGAGAACTCAGGCCATATGGGGTCTGTGAACACCCTCGCTGAAGTCCTTCACCGCCGACGCGTTGCGTTGGGGGAAATCTTGCGATCACGATCGATTTCGTAGCTGTAGTGAGCCCCATGATCATGTGTATGACGCCGCCCTCCACCCGATAGTGATGCTTGGGGTCGACGCTGCCCCCCGGGTCATCACCGTCGCCGGGCGCCGGGGCTTTGAGCCTCCTCCCGCTTGTCTTTGTCGAGCAAGGCCGAGCCATGTCCAAGAGTTTGGACATGGTCGTGAGCTTGTTCCTATGCGACTTCTTGCACAACTCCTTAGCCGCGGAGTTGTTGGCGATCGTGCCCTTTGTGAACGCGTTGGACGACTTTCCTCGCCGGTGATATCCGTGATTGTAAGATTTACTCCTGAGAACCAACGAATGTACTCGAAGGGGCTCGTCGTTCCCGAGCCGCATGCGCCCAGATCGCACTTGGTGCTAGACCGCTTACATGTTGACTTGTAGGTGCCGATGAAGATCTCCTTGACCTTGTTCCACGGCATAGCCGGCCGGGGAGAGCCGGGGAGCCGCTGATTGGTCGCCTGGTCGAGAACCACAGTGGAAGTAGTTCGCCATGACATATTCACCACCCAGAAGCCCCACGCGCCGCGATCTCGTAGGAGCATGACCCAAGCGGCAAGGTCCCGGTCGCCGGTGTATGTGGTGAGGGCGTTGACACCCCTTGAAATCGGGGCCACCGGGCGATCGAAGGTCTTGATGGTACGGCCTAATGCTGGTGTAGGTGAGGTTCCCGGTCGGGTTGCCATATGCCATGTTGTACTCCCTCACGCCGCAAGATTTCGGCCCTCTCTCCGGGCTGGCCGACTTGCGGTGATGATGATTCGGGCGCCACGGGCCTCGTTGATGCCGCCAGAGGTCGAGGACACCGGGGCGCTCCCTAGTCGACGCCCGGTGGTTGACCACCCGCGCCTAAGCCGGTGCATCGCGCCCCCCGCTCTATGTTCCTCTTGGCGGCCGCCGTCTTGGCGAGCGGTGCCGCGGCACAGTGGGCTGCAAGAGCCGCGCATCTCCGGCGTTAGCGGTTGTTCATGCCCCCTGCGAGGTTGGTGTTGATCATTTCCCTCTAGGGGTTGGGATGACGCTTGATCTTCGCCTC